>PVIU01003404.1:18287-131508 GCA_004026605.1 Ondatra zibethicus | reverse complement strand
CCCCAGTGACCCACACACACCTGGAAACATGGATCCCAACAATGAAAGGCCTCCGTTAGGGAGGAGGAACATTCATGATGGATTTTCTTATATGGAAATCTGATAAAAAAACAAAAACCCGAACAACAAGAAAGCAAAGATACCAGGCAAGTCACGGGTGTATTTCAGGAAAGACCGGCTCAAGAAGAGCCTCAGGCAGGTGTTTTAGGACAGATCCAGAGTGGGCACTGTCACAGGAGATAACTCAAGACTCCTACAGGACTATGACAATTTGTTTCCTAGAATAAAAAATTACCAATCTGTAGGAACAGTCAGCCCTATATCAAGGTCACAGTATTTTCTGAGGGAAACTTTCCCCACAATATTCCAGGTTCCTCTGTCCTCTGCTCACAGGAATGATCAACCACGCGAGTCAGGCATAAGCCACCTAATTAATATCTACTACTTTTTAATCTAGTTTACAGACTGAGTGCCAGTGTGAGAATTTATTTGCACAAGACCTTTGGGCAAAAATATATGAAACTAACACAACAAATTATTTTTTAAGTCCTTCCCACGCTATTCAGTGACCCGACCAGCCTTTCCCGGTCACATAAAAGTTATTGGAGCAATACGGTTTAACTTAGCCTTTATCACATACAACAGGAAAAACGAAAACTTCACGAGGTTATTCTGCCACTAGAAGCTAAAAAATAGTGTACAAAGAGACAGAAAACCAAGAATAACCAAACATTTTAAAATGCGTACAATCAGTGTTCTGTTTCCTTTTTTTAAAAAATCAAGGTGTAAAGTCCTCTGCTTCTTTAAGGATTTCCAAGAAAATATGAAACAAGTATTTTGAACTGCCTCCCAGTTATCTGTTCTCACAGCAGAGCAAACATAGCTGGGTGGTTTCAGTCTCGAGGGAATGAAATAGAAAAACCCACACAAGTCAGCTGTCTCCATGTAAGCTGTGCGGCGGGGAGAGCAAGCGCAGTGAGCTAGCACTGAGAAGGAGCACAGTCAGTGATGAGCATTTACTTAACCTCCGCAGCCACCCGAGGGCTTCCGTGCCACCCTCATCCTCGCTTCTGCCTACTCAAAATCCCAGCATGGAAAAGTTGAGAATAAAATGGGTAAATAAGAAGCATGCCACAGAAACCTGAAAGGCCTAAAGTCAAAACTGCATCCTGCTGCCACAGGCTTATTCCGATCTGCAACGTCAAGGTCATGAAGGAAATGGAAAAACACTGCCCATCTGCACGCTCCACACCCTTGTGTGTGTGTGTGTGTGTTTGTGCGTGCGCACACGCATGTGCGCGCGTTTTAATTTCAACTGAGGGCTTCTGAGGAGGCTAAATCTTCATGATATAGATATAATAAAAAAATCAAAAGGACTGAGCTCGATATGATTTAGCCACCAATGCTTAAAAATGGAAACATTAAGTGTTTAGATCAAAGGCTGCACACAACCAATTTTGGGTAAGATCAGTGCTAGAATGCAGGTTCTCAGGAGTTGTTCCTAGATGGCTTGTTTTTCCAGAGAGCTGAAATGAAAGTATGGTATGGTATTAAAAAGCATTCCAAAGTATAGACTTCTCCCCCATCTCCATCTGTGTGGGTGCATGTATGTGTCTCTGTGTGTATGTGCATGTGCACGTGTGGAGGTCAGAGGCTGACACTATGTGTCTTCCTCAATCACCTCCCCACCTTATTTTTTGAGGCAGGGTGTCTCACTGTACTGGGGCCCACTGCTTGGCTAGCTGGAAGTCCAGGAAGCCCTCAGCATCTCCCTGTCTCTATTACCACCTGCATTCGGGTTACAGGTACACTGGCACACTCAGTGTTTACATGGGTGCTGAGGACCTGAACTCAGGCCTTTATGCCTGTGCAGCGAGCAATTTACCAACTAAACCATCTCCCCAGCACCAAAGTATAGAATTCCGATCAGGACAAACTTTGCTATTCAGTCTCCAGGGATTTGCAGTTTGGTAATAGTTTTCCATCAAGCTTTATCTTGAATATTGGCTGCTAGAACTGCTAAAGAAATTGCCCTAACAAGTCCTTAGGGTGCACTGCAGAAATAAAAATGAAATCCCGGGAACCAGGAGCAGCAACAAACTGCATGTCACTTTGTAGGGCATGTAATTAACAGGACCTGCCGCTACCTACCCACTCCCTGTGTGTCCAGTGTCGCTGCATGCTTTTCAATTGCTACAGATGTGTATTTTGGCACACACTGAACTTCTAAAGAAAAGATAATCTTCCTTTAAATGAGGGTCTATCTGCATTCCCGCACACCGTGCCCAGCTCTGAGAAAGGTTCCATCCTAGCAGCTATTTGTCGAGTAGGAAAGGAAGTTGTGAGTTCCCACTGTTTGCAAACTCTCTGCTTTCCTGCTGAGCATCTGAGAAAGAACAAGAATAAAATATGGGCCTGTCAGTCACCCTTAAGATTAGATAGTGAGGTTGGGATTAAAAAAGCTGCTTTTTTTTTTTTAAAGGGGAAACAATGTGAATAAAAAAAAAAAAAGGACATGACTGCTCCTAGGTGTGTGAGGAGAAAATTTATTATGTTACAGATATGCGGAAGAGATAGCCAGAGGCAGTGACATCTGGGAGAGTCCAGTGGACACGACCCTGAGCCATGGCGCGGGGCGGGGGGGCAGAGACAGGAGAGCCAGGCCAAAAAGGCATGGAGGGTAAAGGGTAGATGAAAAAGACCAGGTAACCAAATGGTTGGATTACATAGGGAAGGCCAGCCCAACCCCTGGGCTGGAGAAGTTTAGAGCAGGGACTGAGAGATGCAGGGAGAGCCTGGTGGCCAGCGTCCAGAACCTCAGCCGTTTGTCCCAGGTTGGAAACCCAACACAGTGTCAACACAACGAAGCGAACACTCTGCCTCCAGTTTGAGGTGCTATTTGGGAAGGCTATGGAACCTTTGGGAGGTGTAGCCCTGATGGAGGAAGTACATCCCCTCTCCCGCTTCCTGTGTGTGGATGAAACCATGAACAACCAGCTCCTGCCACCGTGCCACGCCTTCCCCTCCATGGTGGAAGCCATCCCTCTGGAAATGGAAGCTAAAGCAAACCCTTTCTTATTTAAGTTGCTTTTTGCAGATATCTTCTAATAGCAATACAAAGGTAACAAATACAGTGCGACAACTATATTCACTTGTTAAAAAAAACAAACTAGAATATAGCAGTCTTCACTGAATACTGGTATACTCTGGTATACTAGCATATTCTACTGGTAATGGTGAAAGTCCATCAGGTAAAGCGTAACTCCAATGTGCTAAGGTGCGTATGATAATATGATAATACTCTGGAACAGACAGCAGCCCGGGATGCATGAAACTGTGTCTTAAAATTACACATTAAAAAAAAATGTCTCTTTGTGCTCTGGTCAGAACGAGATTAAAGTAACTACACACAGGTGTGTAGGATCACATTTTGAATACAGGAGAGTAAGGTTTACGTCTGGAGTAAACTTTATTGTGAGTCTTTCTTCCTAGATCTGTCCTAGGGAAAAGTTTGTCCCTTACTTCTTGAACGATCGTGGGAAACTCTTTCAACCCACTCCTCGGTGAAACTGATAAAAATTATTAAAAAAAAAATAAATAAAGCAACCATTAAGGTTTCTCTGGAAACAGTTCCAAGGATGTGTAGCAAACAAAGAAAGATCTATTGAAAAACAATTTACCAAAAATTAGTATGAACCGAGGAGCCTATAGTGTTTGCATTAGAGATTCACCCCTCTTCACAGTTTAGAATGGCAGAAACTCTAGCTAGACTGGAGGTTCTAACCTTCCTAATGCCGAGACCCTTTAATACAGTTCCTCATGTTGTGGTGACCCCCAACCAAAAAAAATATTTCATTGATACTTTATAATTATAATTTTGCTACCATTATAAATCATACTGTAAACATCTGCTATGAGACCCGCGGTCCGGCCCACAGTTTGGGAACCACTGACCTAGACTGATGCTGCCTGTCTGCCCTGTAGGCTCCACCCAGCTGGAATGTGGATTCCTCGCCAGGTGAGGCAAACCCGGGACACCTGGAGCTGCTGTTCCCCCGCAAGCTATTCAGGGTCATCTTTGTTTCTGCCTCTAGCACTAGAACCCCACCCGGCTCCAAGATCTTGTCTCTGCAGAGAAGCAGGTCATATAGCACCAGTCCAGATCTGTCCCCAAAGGCACTGATATGCAACAGTCTAAGGGAAAGTTCACGCAGAAGCTCCGCTCTCAGGAGACTGGCAGATTCACTGAGGACAAGGCTAACCGGCAGGTCTGTTAGCTGGAAAGATGGGGAAGCTGGCTGGGAGCAGTCCTTCAGAGGTCAGAACAAATGTACATGCTGGCCACGAGGAAGATCCTCATATAGGAGCCTGAATTTGATTGAATTATTTTGAGATGCAGTTTATAAATTTATAGCCCACGACTTGGTTAAAATAATAAAGCAATGAGCCTGTGGTCAGGGGAAGAGGCAACCAAAGACAGCCCTGCCCAAGTTAGCAAGTGCCAAGTCTGTGTGACCTGTGTGCATATTCAAGCTATACCCCTGAAGGCACAGTAGGTCTTCACATTGTTGGGGTGGGACATCTCTAGAATATGCAAAAGAACCCCTACAACTCAACTGACTACCAAATGACAAACAAATACAATTTCAAAATGGTCAAAGGGCTCCTATATATAAATACTCAATACATGTGAGAAAAGCCAATCACTATCCTTAGTAATAATTAAGACAATGCAAATTAAAGCCACAATGAGACAGCACTCCATATCCCAGGAGAACTAGAACCAAAGAGACTGAACATAGAACAAGGACGTAAGGATGCAGTGGAACTGGAGCCCTCTGAACAGTGCTGGTGGCAACAGAATTGTACAGCCACCTTGGAAAATAAATACTGCGACGGGGTTTGAAATGTTGACTAGAAAGTTACCAAATTCAAAAGATATGTAATGTTCATCCACACAAAAAATTGTGCTAATCTTCTCTTTCTTATTATTCATAGTTCCCACAGAGTAGAAAATAAAAGAATTCATCAAATGATAGATGGATAAACATACCGTGGGACACCCACACACTGGAGGTCACACTGGGTATAAAACCTAAGTACTGCTTCACGCTGCAACATGGATGAACCACACATACTACAACAAATAGAGAGAGAGAGACTATGTTTTATGAGTTCATGGAAAACGCAAATCTGTACAAAGTAGATTAGTACAAGCAGGGATGAGAAAGGCTGATCAGCTCTGGATTTGTTTTTGAGGTGATAAAGATGCCCTTATATAAAATATGGTAACTGACTGGAAAACTCAGCTAAGACACTAAAAACTGGGACTATTTTTAAGTCAGTAAATTTAATGGTATGTGAAGCATGTCTGAGACAGGCCTCATGGAGCTCAGACGGTCCTCAAACTTGCTGTATTGTGAGGATGACTTTAAACTCTGATTCCCCTGCCTCCATCTGAACTGAGCCCAAAACTCTTGTGTTTGCTAAACAAGAATTCTCCAACTCAGCTGCCTTCCCAGTCACAATAAAACATTTTTAAAAACACACACACACACACCAATTAAAAACAACACACATGCACGCATACACACACCCTGCTCTTTTTCCTCATTTCTAAAGCTATCCATCTCTATCCTCTGTAATTCATCGATAGGCACCTTCTCATGTGTTTACTTGGAGTCAAATAAAAGCCCCCACTAAGTTCACTTCTCTAAGTTTTCTTGCCCTGTTCCTTTCCCCGGACCGCCTTCCTGAGGCAGTTGAGTCACGCAGTAATGTAAGAACTTCCTTAAGGTTTATTTTCATTTACATGTGTCTGAAGGGCATGCACGCTGCCTGCATGCAGAAAACCAAAGGCCAAAGTGGGAGCTGGAGTTGCGGGCCACTGTGAGCTACCATGTGGGTGCTGCAGCTGAACCTGCGTCTTCTGCAAGATGCCTAAGGACTCTTAACTGCTGGGCCCTCTCTTTAGACCCTGCAGCTCCTTCTATCTTCTCAACCAATACTGACCTAATTTTGCCTGAGATTCCCTATCACCTCAACTGTAGAAACACCACAGTTTCACCTCATTCTCTGATCCACTTTTAGTATGCCACAGCCCCAAATTCAAACCTTAATCTCTTTTACCTCTTCAGAGACTAACCACAGATGCTTCTGGAGTTATGGTGGACTACATCCTGATAAGTCCCTCAGCAAGTGAAAATATTAAATACTGAAAACCACTTGAAAGTTATGGCTTAGCAACATACCACACTGAAGTGTTGGAGCACCTCAGGTGCATGGGGCTGACTGGTAGCTGTGGCTTGTTCGTTACTGCCCTAGCAGCACGAGGAAACATTCCTGTCACATGTTATTAGCCCAGAAAAAGATGAAATTTCAGAATATGATTTCTGGGCTGAGGGTTCAGTGGTAGAGTGCTTCTGTTTAGCATGTTCAGGGCTTTAGGTTTAATTCCCAGCAAGGCAAAACCAAAGTTACATTTTGGTTGAACGCTTATCACTTTTTGCAGCTGAAACATCCCACACAGGTTCATCCTAAAGTGGGGACCATCCCCGGATGCTCCAGCATTGTGAAGATCAAATACAGTTTTGGATTCAACTGGGGCCAAACAGGAAAAAGATACAAACAAATAGTATAAAATAAGTATCAAGGGTGAATAAAAAGGCACGCTCCTTCCTTCATCGCTTCCTGCCAACGCGCAGTGCACGGGCCAGAACCGCAACTACAGCATCAGCTCCTCTGCGATATTTAGCACAGCATCTTGAACACAGATGGCATCAAACGTGTGCTGAATAACAAATGAATGCCTTGAATACAGCTCCTTACATATGTATGTAACTGTCCCTAAATCTTAACAAATATTCAGTCTTAAAACTTTCGCACAGGCAACAGAGGCGACAGAAAGAAAATTAAACTAAAACAGTGGGGTAGGCGCCCCCTTCCCCACGAGGTCTGGAGTGCACATTCTTACTTTGATTTTTCAAGGTCACTCAGTACTGCCATCAAACCAGTGTGTTCTATGTGTTATTATCTTTAAATGCTTAGGGATATTTCAATATTGTCAAGGGCAGTGGGGGCCGGGGTAAAGGGCGTTCATTAAAAAAAAGGCAAGAATTTAAATACCAAAGTCCACTCCCTTTTAATAGTAGATGTCAAGATTTGCACCATGAGTTTAAACAAGCAGCTAGGAGGAAATTGCCAATGAATCCTGGAAGGACAGAGTGATACAAGGTGGGCCTGGCGGTTCTTCTTCCAGACAACAGGGTTTGCAGGTTCCGCCTTAGGAGCGGAACTTCTGTAAGTAATGGAGACAGCAAGAGATACACAGCACAAGTAGGACAGACTGGTGAGATCTGGCTTGCTGGACGGACTGTGGGCCTACAACAGCAGTCAGCTCGAGAGCATGTCTTTGGGGTACTCGGCAGTCAAGTCTGATTCCACTATGTAAAATTCCCGTGTCTGGTCCTGAAATAACATATATGATCACAGGACACTTCTCACTTGTTCAGTGTTAGAAATATATTTTCCTCTTCTTAGTCAGACTCATCTGGTAATTTGCCTTCTTGAGTTATTTACAGGTCAGAAGGCGTATGATGTAATCTGCCAGATCTGCCTCAGAGATTTCCCTGGTAGCAAATCAGTTATCTCCAAATGTGCAGCTAAAGTTCAAGATGGTTTTCAACTTGTCTGAGTTCCTCTAAAGTTCCCTTGTTTGTACCAGTTCTTTTAATCTGCACCTTGGAAACTGTTAAGTGGTTTAGATTAAGGGATTATGATGTGTATTTAAGGTGGATAATTTTTTTCAGTTCACATTCAGAATACTAAGAAAAGGAGAAGAACAACCAGAAGACCATTTTTAAAAAATCAACTGTTGTCTTTTTTATTTGCTGCTTTCTTTGAATTCATACATAATTTTGTTGGCCATCTTTGTTAAAAAGCAAATGGTAGTAGTGCTTTTTAACAAAGATGGCCAACAAAACTATCCACTGGAAAAAAATACAGCTTATTTGACATATGGCAGTAGGAACATTGGATATCCACATGCAGAAGAATGAACCTAAATACCGTGTATAAAAATCTACTCCAAATGGACAGGAGACCCTAATGTAAGACTGAAAGTCTGAAACTATTAAGAGAAGTAAGTCCAGAAAACGTTTCAAGATACAGGCATAGGCCAGGACTTTCTAGTAGCTCAGGAAATTATGCTAGCATCTGGCAAGGGGAGCTCATGAAATAAGAAAGCTTCTATACAGCAAAAGATACAACTGTGGGAAGATAATGCCTTGGAATGGGAGAAAGACCTTGCTATCTACTCGTCCAATAGATTAATACCAAGAATACACAAAGAACTACAAAATAAAATACAATAACAAAGTAACAAGAATCAACCCAACTGTCTTAGTCAACGTTCTAGCTGTGAGGAGACATCATGTCCATGGCAACTCTTATAAAAGAAAGATTTAACTGGGGCTGGCTTACAGCTCAGAGGTTTAGTCCGTTATCTTCATGGTGGTGAGCACGGTGGCATGCAGGCAGACATGGTGCTGGAGAAGTAGTTGAGAGTTCGACACCTGTATGCCGGCAGCAGAAGAGAGAGACATGGCCTGGCTCGGACTCTAGAAACTTCAAAGCCCGGTCCCAGTGACACACTTCCTGATCCTTCAAATAGTGCCATTCCCTCCTAACAAAGTACTCAAATTTATAAATTTATGAGCCGGGGGGGGGGCATCCTCCTTCAGATCACTGCACCAATCAATAAGAGGTCTAAATGAGATGAACAGACAAGACAGTTCTGAAAAGGTGAAGCAAAAATGGCCAATAAGCACATGAAACCCAAGTTCATCCTCAGTAGCCTAGTAATACAGATTAAAACTACACTGAGATCCACCTCCCCCATCAGAATGGTAGTCCCTAAGAAGCAACAAGTCATGCTGTCAAGGATGGGGACAAAAGAGAACCTTCATACCCTGCTGTTGACAGTGTAAACTAGTCTGGCCACGATGGAAATCCCTATAAAAGTTCCTCAAAAACACCAAAACCGAATCTACCACATAACCTAAATATATCATTTATAGGTATTTACCTGAAAGACCTCAAGTCAACATCAGAGAAATGTCTGCACACTGGTATTTATTGCAACATTACTCTCAATAGCCAAGTAGCAAAACCACTAAGCGCTCATCATCAAACGTGGCATATGTGCACAGTGGAAGTTCTTTTTAAAGGCAGATTTTATGTAACCCAGGCTAGTTCTGAACTTGCCATGCAGCTGAAGATCACTCAGACTTCTGATCCTACGGCTTCTACCTCCTGCGTGAAGCATGAACGTTCAGCACCACACTCTGAGATGCTGGGAACCGCACCCAACTAAGGCTCTGGAGAGCATTCTACCAAGTGAGCTAATTTCCCAGCCAACAGGAGGGGAATTTTTTTAAGCCATAAAGAACAAAGATGTAAAAAAAAAAAGGTAAAAAAAAAAAAAAGAACAAAGATGCGGGGGCTGGAAAAAAGGGTTCAGTGGTTAAGAGCACTGGCTGCTCTCCCAGAGGTCCTGAGTTCAATTCCCAGCAACCACATTGTGGCTCACAACCATCTGTAATGAGATCTGGTGCCCTCCTCTGGCGTGTGGGCAAACATGGAGGCAGAATGTTGTATACATAATAAATAAATCTTTAAAAAAAAAACAACAAAGATGCCATTCGCAGAAAACACGGGTGCAAGCAGAGGTATCATGATCAGTCTGCCTAAGAGAGACAAACATCACATCTGTCCTTGCCATTGGTTTCCAGATTTTATATAAATGCATAAAATCCAGCATGCATATATGACTTGAACAGAAGCAGAACTGTGCAAGCGAACAAAAGGGACAACTGGGGGAGCAGAGAAGGAGTATGTTGGGGAAATACACTCAAAAGTAAAATATAGATTGAGAGACAACAAAGCATCTCGGGAAGTGCATCATTTCCTATGAAAAAAATCTACTTTACAAATCTGGTTTTTTTACATGCACACTTTTCTATTTTGTTTAACTCTTAATTTTTTGATTAGCACACAAAGACATGGGTGTGACTGTGACATTTTATAGATCCGTATTATTATACTTTGTTCTTATTTACAGCCCTTCTCTTCCCTGCCACTCCCCAGCCCTGCTGGTCCCCTTCCTGCCTCCAAACAGTCTTCCTTCTGAGTTCATTGACATAAATGCTCCATGAAAAAGTAAACAGAATGCTAAATTAAAATTCATCCCTTCTAGTTACAGTGGAATCACGGGGCCGGATCAGCGGGAAATGGAAGCAATCAGAGCAATGTGAATGTTTTTCAAGGATTACTATTGACAGCTTCAGGAAATGGAAGCGATCAGAGCAATGTGAACATTTTTCAAGGATTACTATTGACAACTTCAGGCGCCAGCCATGGTCTTCAGCCCACAAAAGCATTATTAAATTTTAAGCAAATCCTTAGAGAAAAGTGTTAGGCAACGACAGGAGGAATACAGCTTACCTCCACTTGGAAAAGCTCTCCAGCGCCCTCGCAGTCATTGGACGTGATGACCGGGGTATGAATGTGCACAAAGCCATTGTCCTGGAAAAGAGGAAAACTCCTTACTACGTTTGCACGTGAAGCAATTCCAAGAAGACCTGCTGTGTTCTACTATTAAAACGGACATTTGTTTGTTGGTGTTTGGGAGGGGTTTGCTATGTCCTAGGCAAACCTTGAGTTCCATCCTCCTGTCTCAGCCTCTTGAGCTGAAACTACAGGCATCCATTATTGCACCTGGCCAGCTGAATGTTTTATTATGCATAGAAGCATACAAAATGTTAACTATGGAACAGACTCAAATATATCTTGTCTAACTACTTCATTTAAAAAATAAGCAGACCCTGTCCCAGAGGGAGTTCATGAATTTCCAAGTTAGACAACTCGTCAGTAGCTGAGCCAGGGATGGAACAGAAGCCCTTACTCTCTCTTTTTCCCTCTCTCTCTCTCTAACACCATTTTCTGCCCACATTCCTAGTATACTGAGGATGGTCCAAGGAGCACACGTTCACCCCGGGCTAGTGTGGAGTGATGCTGCCCACACGGCTCATGGAAGGCTAAGTGAACAATACGAAGTTATCTTGAAATGAAACCTTGGCAGTAACGAACCATCAAAAACGAGAAAACAGGAGGAGGATAAACAGGAACTAAAGAGGGAAATGGGAAGAGGGAGAAGTCTCTGTCAGCCAGCAGACCACACGATGAGCTGCACATGACACAGGCAGTGAGTGTACTTCCTTTGCCTGAAGAGTACTCTGAGCAGCAGCAAGCCCATCCATCACTGAGGCGCCAACGGCACTCCTTCCGATCAAAAGTCTGCGACTGTTTCCATTAGTGAACCACAAAAGCTGCTGCTAGCAGGATTGAAATAACCCATCAGCTTCAAGGTTATGCTTCTTTCATTTTGACTATGCATGTAGGCAAAAGGTTAGGTTCACAATAGATGTGGCAGGATGGGAGCAGGTAGCTGAAAGCGAATTTACAGCACACAGGCAGAAAGCTATATACTTAATGCAGAATTTCAGCCTTGAAATCTATATAATAAATTCATACATTTGCATCCCTGCTAGGTTCTGCCTATCACTAGTAGACTATAAAGACATCTTTAGGCATAATCAGAGGGTGACCTTCCAAGTATGACCCTCTCTGAATTCAAGCGCTCTGACCACAAAAGAAATTAATCAACAACCAGATAAAGACTGGTTAAACATTCAAACTATAAATTAAGACTCCCAGAAATTCTTCAGATATGCACTTCACCTGAAAGCAGCAGGCTGAGAGGCGCTGCAGATGGCACATTAGGAAGGACCAATGAGACTCAATCAATACGATTACTGCATAAAACTTATTTCTTATGAGCGAAGAATTATGGACATGAATCATTTATTCCACATGAATGCAGGCAACTAAACATGAGCACAGTAAACAAAGAAAGGAAGTGAAAACTCCAAAGGAGGTGAGGGTGGCGAGAAGAAATGCAGCGGTAATTGCCAGCCCTGGACCTGGTGGGGACCACCTGAGATAGCACCGCTGACAGCAGGCAGAAAACGGGACTTCAAAAACAAAATCAAAATATCAAACTCTGCCAAGAGGCCGCCGGCTTCTTACATTTTAATGCTGCTAGCAAAGCTTATCAAAGTCCACAACATTATCAAAAGCCTTAAAGGAGAACACGCAAAGGAAGAACAAAAAAGACAACGCAAGAAAGTCTGGGAAAAAAAAACACGGTGGGAGAGGAAGACAGGGATGAGATGTTAAGTGGAAGCCAAGCAGAGCTGGACTAAGCCGGCCTCTGCCTCCCTGAGCTACTACTGAGCCCTCCCATAACAAAGGGATCCCTAGGAAGAGACGGGACAGCAGGAGAAAGGCCTGGAAACAAGCAAACATTTCACTGTTCAGAAATCTCACCTACCACCTCCGAATATTGATAGACATTTCAGAACCAGGTACATTACAAGGTTCTTAGTGCCCAAAACTTAGCCTTCATATACCAACCCCCACTGTTAGAAGACTAACAGGACTACATTTTCCTTATCATACAAAACTAAAGTAGCTGCTATTATTTAATCATCATCAACCAAGACAGGGATGAGAGAGGAATTCCAATCACCGGCACACCACCAGCAACCAAAGAGTGACCGGAAGAGGAAACAAGAAAGCCTGTAGCACACTGTGTTTTACACTGCTAACAGCACTGTAACTGCAGACCAGGCCAGAGACTACTGTGCTCCACTGCAGGCTCTGGAGGCGCCCGCCTTCAGGGAGGACACCCCGAAACTCACAAGGACAGCCTTGCCTTCTGTGGACTTGAAGAGGACAAGGAAATAACATATTCCATTTTAGATAAACCCAGAGGAAATCTTCAGCTGTGTGAGGAACGTGGCTCTTCTAAAGGGTTTAATCCTGGAGGAGTCTGAGCTGAGTTTTAGAACACAGCAAGAGTAATCTATGAGCAAATCAAGTTAGGCTCACTGTGTCTAAGTAACTATGGAAAATCCATGCTTTTGATTTTCACTCAAAGCTAGAGTCTCATGTAACCCAGGCTTGTCTCAAACTTGCTAATGTAGTGGAAGATGACTTGAACTCCTGATTTCCCTGCCTCTAGCTCATGAACAGATTCAGGCATACACTCCGCCATGTCCTGCTCCCTCTACCAATAGAGCTACAGCCCCATCCACTACCAAAAATAATTGTTTATATTTAAACTGAAAGATAATTCTATGCTGTTATAATACCCTAGCTTAAAATACTACCCAAATCCCATCTTTACCATATTAATAAATGTTTCATTGGTGTGAAATTTATGAAAATTTGAACATTTTTTAAGGAACCTACAGTAATAAACCGAAGAAACAATAGCAAATACTAGGTAATGTGTAACCATTAATCCTAAGTGCAACAATAGACATTTTGTGGATCCTTGAGACACAGTCTTACAATGTAGCCCTGGCTGAGGTGGACATCACTAACTATAACTTATGGCAATCTTCCTGCTTCAGATTCCGGAGTACTAGGGTTAGTCATGAACCACCACATCCTGATTCTAGTAACTTCCTGAAATACACAATCCTAATTTTTACATACACAAGAAGACACCACAGAATGAAACACATACACACACACACATATACATATATAATTATTATATTGGCTTTTTGAGACAGGGTTTCTCTATAGCTTTTGGAGCCTGTCCTGGAACTGGCACCTTAGACCAGGTTGCTCTAAAACTCACAGAGATCCACCTGCCTCTGCCTCCCAAGTGCTGGGATTAAAGGTGTGCGTCACCATCGCCCCGCTGGCACTATGTTTTTAAATACGATTAAAAATGTAAAAGTAAGGGGCTGGGTTCACGGCTCAGCGTTACGAGCTTATTCTTCCAGAGGCCCTGCGTTTCAGTCACAGCACCTGCATGGTGGCTCACAACCATCTATTAATTCCAGTTCCCGGGGATTGGAAGCCTTCTCTGGCATACATCGGCCCCAGAATGCATGTGTGGCACAGACACACCTCCATGAAAAACACCCATACACATAAAGTATGTTTTTTAAAAAATTAAAAAGTGAATTTGTACTAAAAAGTATCTTTATTTTATAATCACTGCATTAACGCTAAAATTATTTTCAAACACATAAATTTTTATAATTTTTACTTAATTTTTATATTTCAGGTTTTATACTTGCTTTATATTTTAAATTGTTTTCATATTTGGAAAAGCTTGAAATACAAAAATGGAGGTAAAATTTACTTGTCAATGGATTGGCAATACCACCATCTAGTGGCCAAAACGTATAAAACTATTTCAGAATTAAAGCAGGTTGAAACACACTGAACCTCATAGAAGAGAAAGTGGGAAGTACACTTGAACTCGTTGGCACAGGAGACCACTTCCTAAATATAACCTCAGTAGCACAAACACTGAGAACAACAATTAATAAATGGGACCTCCTGAAACTGAGAAGTTTCTGTAAAGCAAAGGACACGGTCAACAAGACAAAACAGCAGCCAACAGAATGGGAAAAGATCTTCACCAAGCCCACATCGGACAAAAAGCTGATCTCCAAATATACAAAGAACTCAAGAAATAGATCATCAAAAGAACAAATAATCCAACAGAAAAGTGGGGTACAGAATTAAACAGAGAACTCTCAACAGACAAATCTCAAATGGCTGAAAGACACTTAAGGAAATGCTCAACAACCTTAGCCATCAGAGAAATGCAAATCAAAACACTTCTGAGATTCCATCTGACACCTGTCAGAATGGCCAAAATCAAAAACACTGATGACAGCTTATGCTGGAGAGGACATGGGGTAAGGGGAAAACTCCTGCATTGCTGGTGGGAGTGCATATTGGTACAACCACTTTGGAAATCAGCATGGTAGTATCTCAGAAAATTAGGAAACAGTCTACGTCAGGACCCAGCAATACCACTTTTGGGTATGTACCACAAGGACATGTGCTCAACCATGTTCATAGCAGCATTGTTTGTCATAGCCAGAACCTGGAAACAACCTAAATGCCCCTCAACAGAGGAATGGAAAAGGGAAATGTGGTGCATTTACACAACGGAGTATTACACAGCAGTAAAAAAGACCTCTTGAAATCTCAGGCAAATGGATGGAACTAGGAAAAAAACCATATTGAGTGAGGCAACCCAGACCCAGAAAGACAAATATAATATGTACACTTGTAAGTCTTTTAGACATAAAGCAAAGAAAAACCAGCCTACAATTCACAACCCCAGAGAACCTAGACAACAACGATTACCCGAAGAGAGACATACATGGTTCTACATAGGAAGGCGAAAAAGACAAGTTCTCCTGAGTAAACTGGGAGTATGGGAGCCATGGGAGAGCATAGAAGGGGAGGGGGAGAGAGGGAGGGGAGTGGGGAAAATGTATAGCTCAATAAAATCAATAAAAAAAATGAAAAAAAAAATTTAAAAAAGAGAAAAGATTAAAGCAGGTCCATTTTCTCAGCTGAAAGTCAGGAAGGAAAACAAAACTAAACCCTTTCTTTTTAGCTCTAAAGAGATTCTGTATTTGTGTGTCAAGTACTACTAAAAATTCTTATGAAAGGTGCCTATGAAAGACATCAGTGAGGTAGGTCACGGGTAAATGGACTCTTTCAAATGATAATGGGATAAAACTGCACACTATAATTTATTTTTCTTGTTTAATCAAAACTACATGCATTCAATATATGATGCTCTTGGGTAGTCTTTCAGAAAAGCAGACCTTTACAAAAAGCATAACGTCTCCTAGTGACGAGAACAGACTGAAAGAAACCACATGCATTCAGACGCACCCAGACCAGCGTTGCACTGCTTCTGTGTGCTAGCGCAGGCTGAAGAGGTGACGTAGGGAAACAGCATGGGCCTTGTCTGCTGAATCACAACTGGCCTTTGGTGGCCTCCCACTGAGGTGACCAAAATACAGAAGCAGAGATTAGATTTACCCTCTTATCTGAACAAGCACAAAACAAATAGTAAAAACTGGAAGCAAACCGTCTGAAACCATGAACCAAGGCCGTGGGCGACCTATAGGTTAAGAAAAACAAGCATGTTTACGACCGTGAGGTCCTTCTGGACACAGCACAGGAAGGAGGAAGGAAGGAGGGGCCCAGGAGACTCCACGAGAGTCTGAAGAAACCTAAGCGGCTACAGTCATGGCCAGAATAGCAGAGAGGCGGGAGGAGAGGTGGCTAGGGCCTAGCGCAGCGGGTTCAGGTACAGAACTGACCAGTGCACGAAAGGAGAAACCATCCGAGGCTGAGGAAAGAATAATACAAAGAGGACCAGTGTTTGCAGGTTGGCTGGATGTTCCCACAGGTGAGAGACTGAAAAATCTTACAGTTCATGAGGCACTAGGTGGATACTCAGGGAGGCTTTGCCTAGACCATTAGGAGTAACTAGCAGTACCCTGAGCACTGTTCCAGACATGATAAGCAAAAACTGTTGAGGAACAATCTTTCTGTACACTGTGAAGATTATCACTCTGATTGGTTTAATAAAAAGTGGAATGGCCAATAGCGAAGTAGGATTTTCAGCGCAGAGAAAGTGCTGGGAAGAAGGCGGAGTCGTCAGTGGGATGCGTGGGAAGACACGCAGGATGAGAAGGAAAAGCCAGGAACCACGTAGCACCACGCAGATGAGTAGAAATGGGTTAATTTATGTTATAAGAGCTGGTTAGAAACAAGCTCAAGCTATCGGCTGAGCTTTCATAATTAAAAACAAATCTCCATGTTGTGATTTGAGAGCTGGCTGGAGGGACAGACTACAAAAAACAGAAGACCAGAAGTATTGGGCAATTTTCAAGTAATTCCATGGCAAAGCCTGAGAACCTTGACACATGTCCTGGACTCACAAGGTAAAGTTTATAACACCTGCCTTCAACTGAAAATCAGAAGGCATACAAAGAGGCAGGAAAACAACAAAACAAATTAATCGAAACTAACTATGTCACTATGAGTGACAGGCATACTAGGCATTAGACACACACAGAGTACAGAGCTTTAAGACTAGGTCTGTATCCCATATTTGAAAAGTTAAGTAGGCATGAAAGACATAAAAAAATACAAGTCCCAGGTGTGTGAAGTGGTGTCAGCCTGTAATTCCAGCTACTTTGGAGGCTGAGGGGGGAGCACCACAAGTTCAAGGACAGCCTGGGCACCTTAGTGAGACTCTGTCTCAAAACAAACGAGGGTTAGGAATGGATCTTTGGCCCACGAGTACACTTTTATGTTCATTGGCGATGTGATATCATTAAGCGTTCTCACATGGACATAATCTTAGAGATGACAAAAAATATTTAAAGAAACAATGGCTTAAAAAAAAAACCCTTCAGAAAAAAACCAAACCCTTCAGAAGCTGGGCAACCCAAGGACTTGCGAGGCTGGGGAGAAGAGCTTGAGTTTGAGGCGCCTGGGCTACGGTCACCTCAAGAGAAGCCTTGCCTATTTAATAAGACTTTGTGGCTCAGTGGCTAAGAGCACTGTCAAGCTCTTCCAGAGGACCCGGGGTTTGGTTCCCAGGCCCCACATGCAGCTTGCAGCCCTCTGCAGCTCCAGTTCCAGGGTCATCTGACACCCTCTTCTGGCTTCCATAGGCACCAGGCATGCACATAGCATATTTACACACATGCATGCAAGACATCCATGCACAGAGAAATAAAAGTCTATCAACCTGTGATTCTACCTCCACAGAAAGTAACTTAAGAAATGAAAGTGAACTAAGAGATATTACATACACACTTTCAGGATCGTAGATGCATTGACTATCTGCGCTGTGGTGACGCTTTCAGGGATACAGTCATGCTAAAACTCATCAGACCACACACTTTCAATCTGCACAGTGCGCTATGCAAGCTACTCCTCTATAATGCTATTAAGCCATACACAAGAAAAGGAGAAAAGGGAAAAGATAGACAAGATAGACACATCTGTGACATCTAATTCTTTATAAAAGAAAGTGTGTTTACAACAAATAAGATCTTTCAGGAAAATGCTTCAGGATGACAACGATTCAAATTGTACATTAAAACACACACGCACACACGCACACACGCACGCACGCACGCACGCACACACGCACACACACACGCACACGCGCACACGCATTGAAGCAGAGCACCTTACCTTAAAGTAGGAATGAATAGCAGCCGTGGCTTCACTGCGGACCCGCAGTATTGAACATGTGTGCTCACACACACGCACACACATGTGCACACACAGAAGCAGAGCACCTTACCTTAAAGTAGGAATGAATAGCGGCCGTGGCTTCACTGCGGATCCGCAGTATGGAACCCAGAGCGTTGGTCCTACACCTCAGGTGAGGGTACTGTCTCAGGTACTCCAGGGGATGCCGCTCCTTGTATTTTATAGGGAACGCCTGCCAAAGGTATGGGGGACATTTAGAAGGAAAAAAAAGCTACCAAACAAACAACAAAAATCATTTTATGAACCAGTTTCCAGAGTATTTCTTAAAACAGTAGTGTTCTGGAGGCAAAACTAAGATGTCTTCCCTCCTTATTAATAAAAACAAAAAGTTAAAAAACCCAGAAAACATTAACTACATGTATTTTCGTGTACACACAAATACACGTCTGTGCACGCGTGCATGTGCACACCACACATACACACACCACACCATTCGTTCAGAGATAAGAGAACAACTTGGAGTTGGTTCTGTTCTTCCACCACACAGGTTCCAGGAATAAAACTTGGGGTCATCAAGCTTGGAGACAGCACCTTTATCCACTGAGCCATCTCCCCAGACCTTCTTTATCTCTTAACAGAATGCATGGTAAGCCAGCTCCTTCTACCGGGTAAACAGAACAGTGGGGTAGAGTTAGGGAGATGCCAGGGTAAAGCCAGCTTCACTACTTGGTAGCTAAATTACTTAAAGCCACTGAGACTCATCTGTTATTTACCGAGTTTCTGTCCATTCGTGGTCACTTGTTAGCATGTAACTATTCAAATAATCCACTTGGGTACAGGAGTTCAAAACATTACAGACATAAACGGCTTTTCCTAACATCATACACATACAGTTGGTATTTAGCTCTCCCCGATGTCGTGAAGCCACAAGCATAATCAATTAGGGTTGCTTATTGCTTTTCAACTATGGTATCTAACAGCATGAGGGAGATACAACAACTTTCTTTCATTTAGCACAAAAGTTTTGGAAAACATTAAAGGAAAGTATGGCTCCAAGTCGAAACATCTCTGGCCTGGCCACACTCATGTTACGACATTAAGAAGACATACCTCATACAAACAGAACCTGAAGTTTCAGTGAAAACATAACAGCAAAGTTTAAAAAGAAGAGCACGGTGGACTGCTTCTAGCCTCCTCTCTTCTTTACATCTTGGGTAAATATTTCTTTTTATGTTGTACAGAAACAAGTGCCATATTTACTAAAGGCAAACTGTGGCCCATTAGTAGAGACTCAGAATTCTCTCATGTCTGAAAACATTAAGTAACACCCAGTCGGAGCTAGGGATGCACCACTTACCCAAAGCAGGGTGTGGGGTATGATTCTGGGCACCACTAGGCCAGGGGGTGGGGGGATACATGCTGGAGGTCTTAGATTTGGGATCAGGAATGAGAGGAGTTAAAAATAAATAACACCAAACAGAAGCATAAAAACAACAGAAGCCGAGGGACAATAATTTTGCTCATTAAATATTTAAAATTATAGCAAAAACAAAGTGCCCAATGCCAGAAGATAAACTTCAGACCTGACAGGTAGCACAGAAATGCACAGATTAATTAATACGTGGCTTCCAGAAGATGATGCAATTGTTACACTGCTACTTCACACTGGGCTCAGCAGTCTGTTTCGGTGATCAGGGAAGTTACAAATGAAACTGTTAAAAGTACCATCTTCTCACCAGACGAAACAGACCACTGGTGTTTTAGACTAAACCTAAACAGTTCCCCAGATTATCAGTAAACATACCTTGGCTTCACAGCTTCCAATAACCTCAATTTTTTCTGCTTTCAGTTCCACATTCTGCCTTTTGGACAGACTTTTGACCAGCTGCCCTTGGACTTGCACGGAACTCCCAAAAGTCAATTCTCTATATCAACAGAAAACTATGATCAGAAAAGATACCATATATCACCTACATTTCAATCAAAATCTTACTGAAGTATATAATGCCAAAAGTATTTTTCTATAGTTAAGTTAAATCATCTGCAGATGCTCTCTTGTACCAGGACTCTAAAAATAAATTCCAGGCTAAAATGGGAACGAGTAGATGATGTGGGATTAACATTAATGAATAAAGAAACTTCTTTGGACCTATAGCAGGGCAGAACTTAGGTAGGTGGGGAAGATGGAACTGAATGTTGGGAGAAAGAAGGGCGGAGTCAGAGAGAAGCCATGGAGCTGCCCGAGATACACGCTGTGAACTTTACCCAGTAAGCCACAGCCACATGGTGATATACAGATTAATAGAAATGGGTTAAATTAATATGAGTTAGCCAATAAGAAGCTAGAGCTAATGGGCCAAGTAGTGATTTAATTAATACAGTTTCTGTGTGATTATTTTGGGGCTGATCTAGCCGGGCAGCTGGGGACCAACAAGCTCCCTACTCCAACAAGTGGAGTTAAGAACCAAGGAATTACATAACTATTAATATTTGGGGGGGGGGCGCGGAGATAGACCTAGAACTCACTATATAAACCAGGCTGGCATGGAACTCAGAGACCCACCTGCCTCTGCCTCCAGAGTGCTGGGATTAAAGGCGTCTGCACCATCAGGCCTATCATGTCTTCTTACTACATATCCTGCCTGGTCCAGTTCCTTTCAGGTGGCAGGCTGAGTGTGAGGTCTGGGACTAGGGCCTGTAGCCTGGCTGATGGCACCGCACCAATGCCAATCCATCCTGCTTTGGTGTCACAGTGGTGTCAAAAGATGCTAACACTGGGAAAAGAAGGGACGTGAGAATCCTTGGTACCAGTTTTTACATGTATGGTTTTTTTTTTTGCGGTTGTTTTTATTTAAGAGGAGGGTTCCATACACAGCCCAAGCTGGAACTCACTCTGTAGCCCAGGCTGGCCTCCAACTCAAAACTTTCCTCTTCTTCTTCAGCCCCAGGGTTGGGATTACACATATGTGCCAATACACCTGGCTTGAACTGTACTTCTTAATTAGTTGGTTGATGGCCTGAGTACACAAACAGTACCTTCTGGTTAATGACTTTACGTTCTAATTCAAGTTTATCCATGAATTAATGGCACGACTGCCACAAAGAAACATGGACCCATTTGTTTTAAGAATCGGGCTGGAGAGATGGATCAACGGTTAAGAGCACTGACTGCTCTTCCAGAGGTCCTGAGTTCAATTCCCAGCAACCACATGGTGGCTCACAACCACCTATAATGAGATCTGGTGCCCTCTTCTGGCCTACAGGCAGGATACTGTATAAATAAATAAATAAATCTTTTTAAAAAAGAATCACCTATTAGGAAGAAAGCTGGGCTAAATAATTACATATCCTTGCTAATTCTAATATTTTATAATCCTAATATATAAAAGAGAGAGAGAGAAATTGAGCCAGAGGGTGTTGGTGGCGCACTCAGGAGGCAGAGGCAGAGGCAGAGGCAGGAAGATCTCTGAAAGTTCGAGGACAGCCTGGTTGACAGAGTTCCAGGAGTTCCAGAAAAGTCAAGGCAAAACAGAGAAACCCTGTCTCGAAAAAAGGGGGAGGGGGGACTGGGCACTGGAGAGATGAATGACTGGATAAAATCAGGCAGGGCTAATAACCTGAGTTAGCATATAAGCCAGACCCACACAGAAGCCACACACAATAGTGCAAGTGTCTAGAACCTCAGCACACCCCTAAAGCAAGATGAGATATAGAGAAAGACCCAGAAGCTCTTAAGCCAGCCTACCGGCCTTGGGTAGGAGCAAAAACATCCTGTGTCCAAAAAGGTGGAAAGAAACACAAGGACTAATGCCTCAAGGCTGTCCCTCACCTCTACATGCAATGCACACGTGTGCTCATGAGCAGAAACACAGAAATGTTAAAAATTAAAATTCCTTTGAAAGTAATTAGCAAATGCCTTCCTTGATAATGTATACTTAAAAGCTATATTATAATAGAGTAATATATTAAATAAATGTGTCAGGAGATTCCCCCCACCCAGTTTTATTTGTTTGCTACATTTAGTATATGGTATTTCCTTTTAACATTTAGTCCTAGATCAAAGCAAACATGCAAAATTGTTCCCTACTATATCCAGTGGAGAAAAGAAACTGGTATACTTTAGCTGGTAACTACAGCATATTTTGAGATGATCTTGAATTTTCCTGTCAGGGCTCGTGCAAATATCTCAAAGCAGTATGTAGTCAACTCCAGAACTCAGGTGAAACAGACCCATGCAACTGGTATCCTCAGATATCATCAGAGGGACTTCTTTTAAAAGGGTGCTCTAGTAGAACAATGTGATGGCCTAAGAATGACCCCCAGAGGCTCATATATGCGAGTGCTTGGTCCTCAGTTGGTGGAGCTGTTTGAGGATTAGGAGGTATGGTATTGTTGAAGGAGGTGTGTCACTGGGGGCGGTCTTTGCTTGAGCAAAAGTCCAGGTCATTCCCACTTAGCCCTCATTACCCCCCCCCCGCCCCACTTCATGCCTGTGGAACAAGATGAAGCTCTCAGTTACAGCTCTACCACCATGCCTGCCCGCCGCCATGCTCCCAGCCATGATGATCATGTACTCTAACCTAAAAATGTCAGCCCACAATAGACTTTTTCTTCATAAGTTGCTTTGGCTAAGGTGACTTTGACACAGCAATAGAAACGTAAACAAGACAAACGGATTTTGTTGTTCTGCCCAGCTGAGACCTATCAGTCTTTGTGCTATGTAGACAGCATTGTTCCTAGCAGTCCTTAGAATAACAAACTGCTGTGGGATGATGCTCTTGTACACGGTGAAGATCTATCACTCACAATGGTTTAATAAAATGCTGATTGGTCAGCAGCCAGGCAGGAAGGTACCAGACTAGGAGAATTCTGGGAAAAGGAAAGGCAGAGATGCAGTCAGCAGTCAGAAACAGAGGAAGCAAGATGAGAATGCCTTACTGAGAAAAGGTACCAAGCCATGTGGCTAAACATAAGTAAGAGTTGTGGGTTAATTTAAGTTGTAAGAGCTAGTTAGTAATAAGTCTGATCAACAGGTCAAACAGTTTATAATACAATCCTCTGTGTGTTTATTTGGGACTGAATGGCTTCGGGACTGGGTGAGACAAAAACTTCTGTCTACAAAGTGCTTTTACTCTAGCAGAGTAATGTTCTGCTCCAGAGAGGTTATGCTTGAACACAAAAGGGCATTAGTTTTAACATCTGATGAATGAGACCGCAAAAGTTCCTTCCATTTATTCAATAATTATTGGCTATTTTCTAGCATCAAGACAGAAGCTCAGGACAGAAACTGAATACATCATTCCTAACCTCAAAGAGCTAACAGTCAAGGGAGTCGAATAAGATACAGTTAATTTCCAAACAATGGTATTCATTCTATGACAGATGGGCACAGGGTACCACCGGAGCAGAGAAGCACTTGCCACAGTCATGGGACACAGAGGTCAGCTGATGTTTAAACCACAACTACAAATGAGGCAGTATCTCTTTTGGCAGAGGGGCCAACATGTGGGAGGTCTGGAAGACAGCAGGTTAGGGGAGGTGCAGGTAGTTTTAAAAAGACTGGAGGAAAAACACAGGCGGAAGATATCAGCATGGGAAGACGTCAGAGCTCAAAGGCTCTTGATTCCAAGTTTATTTGGATTTTTCTTCAAAGCTATCTTTCACAGGTTTGCTTAGAAAGATCATTCAGGTGGCATAGAAAACACTTGGCTAGGGAAGTGGAGAACACTAGAAAAGGAAAAAAAAATGAAGAACTCTTTAAAGAACAAGGAAAAATATGTAAAGAAAATCAAACTCGCCTACTGTCAAAGCTTGAATCAGCAACAACCTGCAGGCTTTCCAAAGAGGATCCGTCACTGACGTGCAGGAACAAAACCTCCTTCTGGGATCTCACCGAACGGACCCATCCCTGCAAAGAAGTACTTTTCAACATGGGCTTGAAAACCAAACACTTCTCCATTTTCATTACACATTCAAAAAACATCAAATGAAAGAAAAACAATGTTCATCATCTTGCCTCGGCACGCCAAATGTGGAAAATGACCTGCTTTGGGCTGACCTGGATGTGCACACAGTTTTACACGATTCTTATCACAGTGAGATACATATTTCACGGCCCACCTTTGTTAATAGAGCTCCTTGTTTTAAATGGATGCATTTCACTAAGCCTAATTAGCATAAACAATATCCTTAATATTGGCTTCTCACGCCTCAATTACAAAAAAGGAAAAATAAGTTCTCCAGCTGGTGCCTTTCTCCTGTCAAATCCTCAGAGATCACTAGACTAGAAATATCATGTGGGACTTTGTTCTACTGACAAACTCTCATACAAAAAAAGGTACTTAAAAGAAGTCTCATGAAGCAAATTGCAGTAGCATACACCTGTGATCCCACTACTTGGGAAGCTAAGGCAGGAGGATCCTACGTTTGAGGCCAACTTCAACTATGTAGCTAGTCTGCGTCTCAAAAAAAAATAGTTTAATAAAATATACATATAAAAATGTCACAAAGAAACCTATTTCTCTTTGATTCTTATGGGCTCTTAGACTAAAAATTATGTGTGTGTCTGTATATGCCATGTATACAGGGTGCCGGGAGAAGGTGTTAAATCTCCTAGAGCCAGAGTCACACGCAGTTATGAGCAGCCTGATGTGGGTACTGGGAATCAAACCCTTTTCCTCTGGAAAAGCAATACGTACTCTTAAGCACGGAGCCATCTATCCAGCCCCAGAAAATTAGTTCTTTGTATGTTAACCAATACATTTTTAAAAATTGGAACTATTATTGAGCATTTTCCAAATGTGATCTTTGCTACAGCAATGTCTGGGTATTATCTGCTCTGCAACAGGAACAGAAACACCAAACAAGTAAAAATACATGATTAAAAGAGAGTCTCGTTAGGAACACATAGCAACACATCAATTCCAAAGACAGTCTTACCTTAAACGCCAGGTACATGCAAGCACAAATGCTTACTAACGCTAGTAACAGTTACCCACCCAACTTGAGTTTAACCAGCTAGATGTTAACAGAGAACAATGTTTCCAAAGACACTCAAAGATACATTTGATCTTTGATCCGCTTTCCCTGGAGCCGAACTTACAGGTAGGTGGTTGTGAGTCTCCTGATTTAGGTTCTGCCAACAAACTCAGCTCCTCTGGGGGAAAAGCTCTGGTTCTCTAGAAGGGTGGCAAGCACTTATAACTGCTAAGCTGTCTCCAACACACATTTTAAGTTAGAGAATATCCACTACTGAACATGTATTACGTTAAAACAAAAACCGTTTACCTCTTTCATATACTGCCTCGTTTCTTTATTATAAAAGCCCTAACGATTATCATACCTCTTTTACAAACAAGTAAACGGTGGCCCCAGGATGTTAAATAACTTACTGAAAGTCACACCGCTGATGAACTATTATCCAAGTTTGAATCTACATCTATGTAACTAGAAAGTGCTTGATCTTTGGCCAAAGCTGTACAGCATAAGTGTAAACCACTTCGTCTTCATGTGCAAGGCAATTCCTCTCACTCATCATTCTCAGCTCACCGTCATTTCCAGAGCACCACGCTCTAATCTTTACTTATTGGAAAGTAAACAGCAAACACGTTTAATGTGCTTCTGTCCTAAGTTAATTCTTTGTATTATGCTAGCCAATCCTTACAATAGCTAAGTAAAGTGACTATTACCATTTGTGAAATGAACAGACTTAGGAAAAAAATGTCAAATATAATCCAGGTCACAACTATAAGGTAGTACACTTGGAATTCAAATACAGTTATTATTCTGAATTTCACATTCTTATCCACAAGCTTTTCTGGAATGCTATTGTCTCCTGCATGGGAACACATCCTGCTGCTATTTCCCAGCCATCGGGGTCACTGGGGACACCATCCTCTAGGACAGCCGTATGCAGGTGACATCTTCTTGACCTCCACACGGTTCAGGAACTCCCTCCCTGCTTTCTTATAGCTCTTTGTTTACACCGCCAGGAATCACTGCAGTGCTGTAAACTAGGACTAACAAAACCATCATGTGAGTTACATAATTAAAAAAAAATTAGAGCCAGAGAGACGGCTCCAAGGTTAAGAACACTTCCTGCTTTTGTAAAGGACGCAAGTTTGATTCCTAGTACCATCCAAGGAAGCTTACAGTTGCCTGTAAGTCCAGCTCCGGGGGTTCTGACACCTCTATGGCTCTCCACAGGTACTCCTATGTACACGGCATAAAAATGCATACATACATATGTATTTATGTACATACACATAAATACAAACTAGATCTTTAAAAAGACTTGTTCCTACATTAAAAGCAAAAATAGGTAATGAGTAACATGTTATTTAACCAATTATGCTCCAAATGCCATTCACATGTAGTCAATATAAAAGTATATTCAGATTATTTTTATGTTTCTTTACTCTTCAACGTTATTATGTATTTTACACACACAACACATCTCCACACAACACATTTCAAGGGCTCCGTGGCAGGCAGTTTCCTTATTATACTGCTAAGCACTGAAAGGAAAGAAAAGCCTGTTACTTGGCCAGTGGGTTCAGTTCGTTTTGGACTCTTCTTTGGATCATTACACAAAAGGCATCATTAATGCATGTCTAATTAATTGATGAATACAGCAAATGGCTTTGATAACTTTGATTTGGATCAGGGAACAAGTATAAAACCAAAATACATGCAAGGAAGAACAGCTTGGTCACACTGGTCAACACAAGAATATTAGGAGGGACCAATCAGTGTGTTTCAGCAATTCAGGAACTGCTGAACCCCCAGGTTTATTCTGTCCCTTTGAGGAACTCTTCAAAGTTGCTGCAGATGCTATCAGGAGAAATAACAGCAGCTAACATTGACCCAGAGGCCTCTGGTCTAAATAGCCTGTACCCATTATCACGTTTAATTTTCAGAACTCTCCCAAATAGAGGCCAGTATCATCTCTGTTTTCATAAGGGGAAACTGAGGCAGGGGGCACTGAAGTGACGTGCTCGTAACTAACAAGGTACTTAGAGCAAGCAACTGCAGCCCTGAGTTTGTCGGACTACAACATCCCACTCTTTCTCCTCGTTTATTTCTTCCGTGGAAGCCTCGGATTAAGAGTCAAGGTCGCTAAAAGCTGAAGCATGGGTTCCCGTGTGTCCAGGGACCACACGAAGCTGTGACTCAGGATAGCTATGAGCGTAGCCCAAGACAAACGGTAAACTTTGAGTCCTTTTTAAAAACTGGGGGTGGAGTGGGGTGGTTTGTTTGTTTGTTTGTTTTTGTAACTCGGTGGCTCAATTATGAACTTGGTAGGTGACAACATCGCGTTGCAATGTCAGATGGTTGACACACTTGGAACTAGTGTTTCCTACCAGCCAGGTGAACAGGAAAACGGAAAGACAGGATTCGGCTCTCAAACAACCAGGCCAAGACATCCCAGGCTATTACAAGATAAAGGTAGAAAAGGGGGGCGTGTTCGCTTAAACTTTTCTGCCCGACAGACAAGTTTACAGGCAACGGCTCGGTGTCAGACAAACTCTGCTTGACTAGCCAACGGTCACAGGACGGTCGCCGAGAAGTGTGGCCACTGGCGATGCCTTCATTTCCGACTCTGCTCTGCCCACGCTGGGTCCCACAGGACCGCGCAGAGTGAAGCTAGTGGCCGGGCCCAGCAAGCTCCAGAAGCCGCCTTCCCACACACCCACCTGCACCGTGACGCGCTCCCCACTCGCATCCTGCACTCCGAGGGCGTCCCGCACGCGCAGTCTCACAGACGCGCGGGGCCTGGGGCAGGAAACGGAGGAGCAGAGGCGCAGGGCGCCCAGGAGGCTCCGGGCCCCGAGCATGCCGTGGCCGGGACGGCCGGTCCACCGGGGCAGCCCTCCCTCTTCACCCGCGCAGGTCAGGCACTCGCGTGGCTTTTCCTCCTCAGCTCCGGGCCGTCCCTGCAGTCCCTCTCTTCGGCGTCCTGCTCCCGAAAGCCCGGAAGGTGCAACGATTGTGAAGCACGATGCAGACAGGGCGCTGCAGCGCCGGGGGTACCGGAGCGCTCAGCCAGAGTTAAAGCACGCTGCACCGGGCTACGTCACTCCGTGAGCGCCCTTACGTCATCACGCTAGGTGTGGTCTGAGGCTGAGCATGCGTGATTGTGTTCCGGAGCTGGCACGCCCACCGTGGGGCAGGGTGGGAGTGGTAGCAGGAGCCGAGGTGGGCGGGTACCTGCTGAAGTCACGGTTGCGTGGTATCAGATGTCATAACACACCCTTGTTGACAAAGAAGAGACTCAAGCGTTGCCTGCCAGAATCTTCAGGTCTTTCCCTTTTGCTTGCGGTTATTTGACCTGAAAACCAGGACCTTTTCATATATTCGGCTGCATTTTAAGCCTACACAAAAATTAAATTTTGCATAACTCAGCAAAACGCATGATAATGCCTTTATCTAGTTAAACAGTAGAGGTCAAGGTAAGGGCATATTACAGTTGCTACTGCTGTTGTGCCTGTTTTAGAGATAACAGGAACAGGTCATCCAACCAGCTTAATACAAGTGTCAGATTTAAACCCAGATTTAAGGGTTTAAACTATCCGGCTATATGGTGTCTTGTGGTGGAAAAAAAAAGTCCATAATCATGACTAGCGGGGGTGGGGACGGGGGGGGGGAGAGAAGGAGGAGGAGGGAGGGAGGAGAGAAAGAGAGGGAGATCATTCCTGTATAAACCAGCAAGCACACACATAGTTATGTGTGTGGCAAGTGGATTGGCAAAGAGATAATTAGGCTGAGTTTTGAGGAAGGTTAGAATTTTGCCAAAAGAGAATGTCAGAAGCTGAGGGCAAATGGCCTTGAAAGAATTGTAAAATTCTTCCCTAGACAGACTTGAAAATATCTCCAGTAAATGTACTTTGGGGCACTTCTAGAACCTTGAGAAAGGAATAAAAAGAGAATTTTGTAGTCTTCCATATTATGGAAATGTAAAGAGAAATTTGTAGCCTTCCATACTATGGGAATGTATCTTTTATCTTAAAGTATAAATGTACATTGGATATCCCCAAAATAAAAAAGCAAAACCAGCAGCCAGCAGTTGTTGGATATTTGTACACTGTGTGAAGATATATTGCTGATTGGTTTAATAAGGAGCTGAATGGCCCATAGCTAGGCAGGAGGTATAGGCAGAGAGAGGAAGTAGGAGGAGATAATAAAGGTGCAGCGGAGACACTAACAGACATGGAGAGAGTTGGACATACAGAAAGAAAGGTGAAAAGCCACATGGTAAGATATAGATTAATAAAAGCTGGTTGATTAAGTCACAAGAGCTAGTGGAATAAGCCCAAGCTAAGTCTGAGCTTTCATAATTAATAAGAAGCATCCGTGTCATTTTTGGGGGGATCTAGCTGGTGGGACAGACAAAGACCCCTGACAACCAGCAAGCTCATTTTCTCCTCAGATCAGTTTTCTGTCTCCCTCTTTCCTCCTCCTCTTTATTACGCTGGATTTTAAGAACTGTAGTCTGAGACTCAGGGAGACAGTCTTCCTCTACTTAAGCCAGAGGAATTAGAAATTTACTTAATTAGAAAATTCGGACCAGATTACCATTGTTCAGTATCTCAAGGAAAAGGGAACCCAGTGGGTGAAATGGAAAACTAGCAATGGTCAATCGAGTGTACAGCGAAAGCTGATCCGCATGCCTCGTGCTGAGATCCAACCTCTTCCCGTATCTTTGACTGTATCAAATCATATCATCTTCTAGTCTGATTTGTCTTCAATGTTTGGATTCACACTGTATCTTTAGATGCATCCCTTTCCAGGTAGTAGCAAGAATGACATTTCTAACGTGAATATCGTACCATGTTAGCTGTGACGATGGGCAGAGTTTGACAGAATGGCTCTTCTATGCCAAGAACACTTGTTGTATTAACTCCATCATCATCAGAGCCCATGCCCTCCCCGAGGTTAGAAGGAATGAAAGCTTAGAGGGCTTTTATACCAGACACCAGGTTACTTAGCTGTCCTGTTCCAGCCCATTCTTTGACTCATTTTGTTACTCCAGTGATCAAATTCCCATGAATTGTTCCCCTACAACATAAGACTTGCCATCATAGCATGTCTGCTAGACTTCTCTGATCCAGGAAGTTCCCGAAGTGGCCTGTCGTGAGAAGCAGAAATGAAATGGCGGTGTTAACCTCTGAGACTTTGGATCTGTTCAGTGAATGCTGCCAGCAGTATTCTGGAGCTCTAGGAACTTACTTATTTTTTTTTACTTAAAAAATGTATGGGTGTTTTGCCTGCATGTATATCTGTATACCACATGTGTACCTAGTGTCCCCAGAGACCAGAATAGGGTATTGTATCTCCTGAAAGTGGAGTTACAGACCATCATGAGTTGCGATTTGGTGCTGGGAATTGAACCCAGGTCCTCTTGAAGAGGGGCTAGTACTCTTCAACACCGAGCCATCTCTCCAGCCCCTTTGTGGGAAAGTTAATAAGGTTCTATACAACACATTGTAACCAACTTAAGCCAGGAACTCCTTAAAATTCTTCCTTTTGTTCTAGGCTGGCATTTACTTATGTTTGTAATGCATTCTTTTTCTTAAGGAGAATACTCCAAATTAAGAAGGCTCATGTCTCATGAGCCTAGATATAACTTTGATTTTTTTTTAAAAAAGTACTTCAGTAAATATACTGGACACATTTAAATGATTGTCCATGTGTTATAGCCAAAGCATACTTGTGTTGAACCTCACAAGGCTGTGCAAATTGTTTTCTGAGCTGATGATCCAGTTTCCGTGCCCTCTGGCGTGCTATGGGAGTTCCCAGAGTTACCTTCAGTGACAGTTGCTATAATTAGACATTCTAGTGTTTACCGTGAGGGGAAGAGTGTGTCGGTGTTTCAGAAGTTTGCGCTTTGATTCTCTTCTTCCTCTTCATCAAAACTCTATTTCAATTAACTCCCTTTTTTTTTCAGTAGCCTAATGAAGAAAGACATGAGCCTGGCAAACAGAAGTCCTTGCTTAAGTCTTATCTCTATGACCCATGATGGAACTTTCAGGAAGCCACTCGGACTCTCAATTTGGAGGGTTGGAGATGAAAGGAGGGGTGTCAGAGTGGGATAGTCTCACTGACTCACTAAGCTGTTCTTGGGTTGACTCTTTGCTTTGTGCATGGTGCCCGATCTGAGGCGAGCGTCCCCAAAGAAAGTGGGACATACGTATGGCCAGTTTGAGAGCATTAATTATAAATTCAGAGTCCCCAATAATGGGCTGCATAAGGAAAGGAAGTCACTGAGGCCCTGTGCATTGTGCGATTTAACTGAGATTTGGATTCCCCGCTTCCGTCTCCTGCTAGAAGACATGGGTCTGTGCATGTGCCCAGCAAAGGGCTTTGTTCCGTGTCTACTGAAAGGCACAGGAGGTATCATATGGAGAAGGAATGAAGGCTGCAAAGTTTTTTAATTCAGTTTTACAAGGGATTAAGTCACTGACTCCAACTGACCCCACTAACCCAGACAGCAAACAATATTACAAACATCATTGTTTATCAAGCAATGTATGCTGTGTCCAATATTTCTAGTGGATGCTCACTTTATAAGGCCAATTCCATCCTATTTGCCGTTTTCAGCAAATGATTATTATGACATAACTCATGGGCCAGGGCCATAACTGAAGATTACAGCTGTGCTGTAAAGCTGATTACATAGGAAATATAAGGCAAATAAGGTTGGTTGTTGGACTGTTCTCTTAAGGTCATGTTAAGCAAACAGGCTGAGTACACAGTAGGACAGCAATCATAAGTGACCTTAAGGTTTATTATTAACCTTGGCTGTGAGGTTCAGCAATATCTTACAATGTAAGGGATAGAGTTATCTTTTTTATTTTCTCTGTAGCCCTGACTGTCCTGGAACTCACTCTGTAGAATAGGCTGGCCTCAAACTCAAGATCTACTTTCCTCTACTTCCCAAGTGCTGGGACTAAAGGTGTGCATCACCACACTGGTGGAATATTATCCTAAAGCATTGTCACACATAATATTGCAGATAAGGAAACTTGGCATAACTGGAATAAACAGATTGCTGCTAATTCTTATTTTGTTCAGTTAATTCTAGATACTTATTAATTAGCTGACTCACTGGTGACACTTGCATTTCCTGAATTGGAGTTGGACGTGAATCATAATGTCTACTGCAAATAGGTCAGTGTGTAAAGCATATCAATTTTATGCCTTATTATTTGGGGGTGAATTGTAAAATAATTGCCTGGGTTTTCACTGCTGAGGTCGAAAGGAGGTTTAAAATGTGTTTATTATTCCATGAATAAAAGAAAAATGCATAAAACATAAATGTGCAGTCAAGGACTATTTATAAAAGTGAAACTTGTGTCAACACGATGTGGGTCCAGATAAAGAGCCTTGCCAAGTACTCCTCCTACTTCACCTCTCCAAGTACTCCTCCTACTTCACCTCTCCCACACAGCTTTCCTGCCCCCGGGGCTGCTAATTATGGAACCTTCCTTGGTTCTAAATTTTCTTTATAGTTTAATAATCTAAGTATATGCCTCCTAAACATTATAATTTTATTTTCTCTATATTTGAACTCATTCAAATAGAATCTTGCAGAATGCATTACTCCATGTGTGACTTGTTCGCTCAACATTCTTTTCATGAGGCCCTGCTATGCCATTGCCTCTAGCTAGACACTAGTTTTCCCCATTCATTTTCGGTTTCGTTCTCTATAATTTTAGGTCGACCTGTGGTCAGCCACAGTCCAAAAATGTTAAACATAAAATTGCAGAAACAATTCGTAGGTTTTAAATAGGATACCATTCTGAGGAGCACCATGAACTCTCACATAGTCTGTGCTCTCTCACGTGGGGTATCTCTTTGTTCTGTACGTCCATCCTGGCATATACACCATCTGTCTGTTAGTCCACTTGGTAGCCATTTCACTTACCAAGCTAAAAGTCACAGTAGAAGGCTGGGAAGATGATTCAACAGGTAATATGCTTAGCATACAAGCTTCAAGTCCAAAGTTTGGATCCCCAGAACCCACGCAAAATCCGTGTAGGTGTGGCAACCAGCCTGTGATCCCACTGCACCAGGAGGCAGAGATGAGGAATCCCCAAAGCAAGCTGGCTAACCAGACTAGCCAGAGTAGAAAGCTCTTGGTTCAAGTGAGAGACCATACCTCAAAATATAAGATGTATACATGTGAATATACATACATACTTGCATGCATATACCACATATATATGCAAAAAGAATCCATGCTATATATGAGGTTTGAGATGCTATTTGGCTTCAGGAGTTCACTGGGGTCTTAGAAGATACCCCAAGGAAAGAGCAGTACTAAAGCTTGTGCGTATTTTTTCATAATTAGTATCATCTCATTTAGTCAATGTAACTGCATGAGTCCATTTTCGGTTATTTGAACAAACAAATAAACAAACAACCCATGATCCTGAGTAATGTCTGCTGAAAAGAGGTCTATTTATCTCACAGTCAGGGAGGCTGTAACTCCACGGTCTAGCGAGTCCATCTGTTCCAACTCTGGGGAGATCTCCTTTGATTATGTCACACCATGGTGGGTGGCATCACTGTGGGATGTGTGAAGATGAGAGGCTGCATGGCGCATTAGGAAGCCAGAGAGAGGTTCGGGCCCATGGCTGTTTTTTGCCATTAGTGCCACATAGTGAATGGTAGTCTATATGCCGAGCTTCAAGGAAGAAACTTAGAGTTTGAAATTCCTCTATTTATCGTTCAAGGCTGGCTCTGGCTATTTGTAAATATTTTTGTGCATGATGAACCTCAAGCTTCAAACCAGAAAAGAATATGTCACTTTAAAGAATGAACTTACTCCATTAAACCGGGGCTAACCCCTTCTCACAGTGCCCTTAATCACATAACCATCACTCACTAGGACCCATCCTTTAATGCCACTGCATATTGGCAGTCAAGCCTCCAGCTCATGAACCCTTGAGGGACAACCCACCCCTAAGCCATAGCAATAACTAGATTTTTGTATCCATTTTTATGAATGGACATTTAGTTTGCTTCTACATCATAGCTTTTCAGAGTAAGATTGTTTGTTACAAATGTTTTGGTATATATAACTCATTATAAATGTGCATCAGTTAACTTGAGAATAATATCTAAGAGTGAAACTACTATAGTATAGGATTTTAAATCTTTGCCTGTGATTTCCAGCCGGGCAATGGTGGAGCACGCCTTTAATCCCAGTACTTGGGAGGCAGAGGCAGGTGGATCTCTGTGAGTTTGAGGCCAGCCTGGTCTACAAGAGTGAGTTCCAGGACAGGCTCCAAAGCTACAGAGAAACCCTGTCTTGAAAAACAAAAACAAAAAAAAAAAACAAAAACAAACAAACAAAAAAAGAAACAGCTTTTTCCAAATGTCACCTTCCAAATGTCACCTTCCAAACTTTGTCTTACTTCACATCCTCTTGACTGTGTGTGTGTGTGTGTGTGTGTGTGTGTGTGTGAGAGAGAGAGAGAGAGAGAGAGAGAGAGAGAGAACACTTGGGGTAAAACTTGGGGTCTACACATATTAGGTAAATAAATATTCTACCACTGAGATACATTCCCATCCCCATCCTCAGACTTAAAAATAAATTATGTGCATATGTGTGTGCCTGCTTGTCTCTACACACACATCGTGTGTGCAGAGTCCCTAGAGGTCTGATGACGATGTCCGTTCCTCTGGAATTGGAGTTACAGCTAGTTGTGAGCCAGCCATAGGATACGGGTGTTAGGGTGTCAGGAACCAAACCCCGGCCCACTGGAAGAGCAGCAAGCGCTCTTAACTTCTGAGCCACCTCTCTAACCCCTGTCAGACTTTTTGATGTCTCTGCATCAGTAAAGGTGGAAACCCAATTCTTACTTATTTCTTCCTAACACTTTAAGTTTAAATCTGCATTCCCATGATCTTTATTCTTGCACCCATTGCCGTGTTTATTTTTGCTGAACACTCTTGGATGAATTGACAAAGTATTTTGCCCATTTTCTATTGAGTGGTTTCATTTAGTCTTGCTGGTTTTCTTATTAAATCTATGCAGTCTAAGGTGTGTCTTTGGATATATGAACGCTCCTCAGTTCAATGAATGACAAGCATCTTCAACAATGTGGGTTGCCTTTCCAATGGCAAACTGTGCAATAGGGGCTGAGGGATAGCCAGCCTCTGTATGAATCTTATCCCTTGCTTTAGAAATAATATCCAGTTCTTAAGCAATATTAAGATACTTTACACTTTTTTTCTGAAAATGTAAGACCAACATGTTTTACCTGTCGTTCTTTGCAAGTAGTTTATTTTTTTAAAAAAAATTGTAACGCTTATTTCCTTATGTTCTTGTGTTCCTTGTTGTATGGTTAATGCCTGTCTATATGATGATCTTCTTGGAGCAGCCTGCAAAGCTTGGGATGTTGCTGTACATTGTTCAAAGCTGGTTCTGGCTGTTTGCAAATATTTTTGTGTGAGATTAACTTCTAAAACTTCAAACCAGAAAATAATATAATTCAAGAAAAGTAAAATTGTACATAGCAGATAACAAAATCTGAGCCGCTCCTCTTGTGTTCATATTTTCCTTTGAATTGTGCAGAACTTCAAAGGTTGTGAATAGCTTTTTGAAAATATGTCTTACTGCATACACAGCTTTATAATGAGTACCCCATCATGTTTTGGAAGTCTTTTTATTATTATACCTGCATTTTGCAGCTTTTTCCATTGATAGGGTGAAATTGAAAGAAAAGGACAATTTTTCCCCAACATTGGCCAAAATATGAACAAAAAAAGATATGCTTCAGGAAGAGTACATTCTACACATGTTCATAATGTTGTAGGGATTAATGCTTATTAGTGACCTATTTTCTCTAATCAGGCATTCAGTTACTGTCTACAGCTTCGGAAGACCACTCCCAGTTCTCCACTCTTGGGATGGCTTTGTTGCTGACTGTAGGGTCTGTGAACTGTTGGGAAATGCCTCGTCCCATAGGGAAGTTTCCTAATCCTGCAGATTGTTGCTCACGTGGTATCTGCTCAACTCTACTTACATAATGTGAATAATGAAGTCTCTGGTTCTAAATCTGAGGAAGTGCTGTGCTTACGTTGGAGAATTTGGAAGCATGGTCTTCCTAGAATGCAGGCTGTCAGCACTCACCCTTGGTATACATGGAGCAGATAACTGTGTGAGCATTTAAAAAACCCAAAGGAGGGGCTGAAGAGATGGCTCAGTGGTTAAGAGCACTGACTGCTCTTCCAGAGGACCCGGGTTCAATTCCCAGCACCCACATGGCCGCTCACAATTGTCTGAAGATCCAGTTGCAGGGGATCTGACACCTTCACACCAATGCACATAAAATAAAGTTAAATAAACCATAAAAAAGAAAAACCAAAACCAAAACCGAAAAAAAACTCACACCCAGAATTTAGAACTTTATTTTATAAAAAAAAAAGAAAGAAAAAAAACCGAATGGAGACTTAGTGGCTTAGTGGTTAAGATTGTTTGCTGTTCTTGCAGAGGACCTGGGTTCAATTCCCAGCACCCACACTAGGCTTTACAAGCCTTACAAATCCAGTCATTGGGTATCTGATGTCCTTTTCAGGCCTCTGCAGACCCCGCATGCAGGTGGAATGATGAATTCAGGCAAACACTCACATGCATAAAATTTAAAAACTTTTTTAAATCTCAAAAAAAAATTGAACTTATTGTGGGGCTGGAGAGATGGCTCGGTTAGTAGCAGTTACCAGCATCCACAACAAGTTACTGCTTTTAACTCGAGTTCAAGGGAATTGGTGCCTCCTGGCCTCCGCAGGCACCTACAGACAGGTGGCCACATCTACTCACGCAGGCGCTCAGGCATACACATAAAAAGAAAAGTTAATAAATCCTTTAAAAAATTAACTTATCTGAGGAAAATTACCTTTATGCCCTTTAAAAGAAGGAGGAGAGGAAGGAGGAGGAGGAGGAGAAGGAGGAGGAGGAGGAGGAGGAAAAGCAGCATGTTACATGTTACAAAGGGAGCCCCAAGAACCATTGAACGCTGCATTGCTACCTGCTCATTGTGTCTTCCTACCGATTGGTTTGAGCATTCCATTTTAGGAGATACACGGAATGCTTTACTTATTTTGTAAGGACTCTGAGTATCTTAATTATTATGCCTTCAAGATGGTTATCCATATTTTATTATCCATTGTCAAGTTATCGCTTGTATAGCTAGAAACTGGGTTTCTCAGAATTTTTTCTGTATAGAGTTCTGTACTAGAGTTTTCCAGCTCATGACATCTAAAAGCAGATGGCTTTTTAAGAGGAGCTCCTGTTTAGCTATGGACTTTATCATTTAGGAACTCTGCAGGCTTGTCTGCCTTGTTGGTCCACTTGGCAAACATATGGGCGAAACATACAAGGTGAAAAAAAAACTTGGTATTCTTGAAATTCAGAAGGAAACCAACACACACAGTAATGTTTGACAAGAGTTTTCTAAAACCAATGAAAGACATTGAACTACAGATTCAAGAATCTACAAACCCCAGAAAGGGTAAATATGAAGGGGTAGCCCATCTAGCATACATCAAAGCCACTGACAACCAAATAAAACGAGTAAATATTTACAATTATTCATTATTTCAAAGAAACTAAGACTGACAAATGCCTTTTCGGTAGAAACGACAGACTCAAATGACAAGCCTCCTGTCTTAAAGATCCTGAAAGACACCATTTGCCAACTGTGAGGATTTGAGTTCAAATCTCTAGAGCCCATGTAAAGACGGTACAGAAGTGCATGTCTGTAACCCTCATGTTCTTATGGGGCGACAGGAGGCAGAGGCAGGAGACTCTTCAAGAGCTCACGAGGCAGCTAGTCTGACGTGTACAACAGCAAACAGCAAAAGACTGTCTCAAACAAGGTGGAAAGTTAGAGCTGACACATGAGGTTGTCCTCTGAACTACACACACACACACACACACACACACATGCATGCATGCACACATGCATGCATGCACACATGCACGCGCACACACATGACATACAACCTCCCCATAACACACATACATCATATGCACAAAAGTTAGAGAATATTAAAAGTTAAAACCTAGTATTTATTTGCTTCTTCTGGAGATTCTCAGGATAATTCATTAATGTGAAAATTAGTAAATTTTTAAAAACCCAAAAATCAAAAAAACAGGAGCTGCAGAGAGGACTCAGCAGTTAAGAGCACCTGCTGCTCTTACAGAGGATCCTGGTTCTCATTGGACGTTTCAGAGTTGCCCTACAAACTCCAGCTCTAAGGGATCCAATGCCCTTTCTGGCCTCTGCTGTTACACACACACACACACACACACACACACACACACACACACACACACACACACACGCACACAGAGTCTCAAAAAGCAAAGAAGCAACATATTTGTATGTGTTGTGTATATGAGCACTTGTGTGCTAATGCCCATGGAGGCCGGAAGAGGGCACTGGATGCCCTGAGCTGCAGCCATCTGACGTGGGTCTGGGGAACATCTGATGTGGGGACCTGAACTCCGGCTCTGCAGGAGCAAGAGCAGTGTTGACCCCGGAGCCATATCTCGAGCTCCTGAAACTGAAAACTTTTCCACTAAAATCTAGACAGACGCTCCATTACAACACTCCGGGCAATGGTTTCTGTTTCTGTTTCAACATTGATAGAAAAAACACAAGCAACAAAGGCAAATGCAGACAAATTGAGTTCTCCCAAGTTAAAAGCGTCTTCATAGCAAGTGATCAAACCACAGAGTGGACTATCTGAAACCCTTATATTTAATAAGCTGTAATGTGTAAGATGCTCAATTCAGTAATCAGAAAACAACCTGATTTGTAGGTGCGAAAAACTGGCATAGATATTCTCTTGAAGAAGACATAGAAGTGGTTGAATATGTTAGTGTGACTAACTAATAAAGCTCGATATCAGTAAACATCGGGGCACGAATGCCAATAAAAGCCTCCATGAGCTGTCACCTTATATGTGCTAAAATGGCTTTTATTAGAAAGACACAGAATAGCAAAATTCTTAAGGATGTAGCAAAAAGGACACTGGCAAGTTAATGATGAGATTATAAATTATTATAGCTGTTCGGGAAGGTAGTCCCTACCAAAAAATTAAAAATTGAATTACCAGATGTTTCAAAAAGTTTGCTTTGGGTATACATCTAAAGGAGCATTGCCTGCTTTTCCAGAGGACCTGGGTTGGATTCTCAGCATCCACCTGGTAACTCACAACTGTTGGGTCCCTTGAGGACAGGCATTCGCACCCGACTTGATCTGTTTTGCACTCTTGTGGTTGGTTGTTCCGAAAACAGGAACAAAAACAGGAACAATCTGTTGTTCTCAGCAATGTTTTTAAGGATGTTTACCCCCAGCTATGTGAGTTAAGGTGGTGAGCTTCCTGCTTTTGCTGGCTCGGCCTCCCCTGCTGAGGGCTATATCTACTGTGTGAGAAAGTGGAATAAAGGCTTGTCTGCAGAACCTGAAGTTGTGCTGTGTGTTAATCCTGACGTCTCTGGCTCAGAGAACTACAGTTGCCGTGCTGGCGTGGCAACAACCATCTGTAACTCTAGTTCCAGGGGCTCCAACACCTTCTTCTGATTTCCACAAGACCTGGCTCACACACGGTATGCGAACATACATTCAGGCAAAATACTCCTAAGGTAAAATAATTAAAAGGTAATAATGTATTGTATCTGTGGAAATTGCTGAGACATTTTCATCTCAAAAGATAAATATGAGGTGATACGTTAATTGTCTTGATTTAGTCATTCTACAACATAAATATTCATCAACCATTATGTCATTAATATATGCAGTTGTTAATTTAAAATATAATTAAAATAAATTCAGAGAGGAAAAAATGGAATATATAATGAGTATTCTTAACTTTCAAGAACCACAGAGACAGTCTATGGGCTAGGGTTATCCTACTGGCCCAGCAAAGGGAACTAAGATTTCTTGCATGGGTTTCTTAGGTACTTACTATGTCCACAAGAATAAGCATGTATTCAAATTTGTTCTTGAGTGCCTACTTGAAAGCGTGCAGGCATTGCTCTAGGCTTTGAGAGAGAGAGTCACGAGATATTCTGGAAATTCCCGTTAGAGTCTATCTCTTGCCCCAGTGAATAGGTGTCTGTCTCCAGTTTAGGAGCCATGCAGAAATAGTGAAAATAAGGAGGAGTATTCCGATCATGGGGCGACCTCTGCTCTAGTGTTTACTGGGTTTCCGAGTTTGTTCATGAGAGATTGATGACTCTTCTCATAAATTACCCCTTTTTCCTTTTTACATTTTTTGAAAAATGCACATTGTTTAAAAATAATATGGAGTTACAAGAAAAGTTGAAAGAGTTCCCATACCCTTCACTTAGTTTTGTATTTTATTGACTTTGTCTTCATATGTGTATAAATGCATACTAGAATATTTATTAGAATATATGTATAGAATACATGTGTCAATGAATAGTTTTTTCCCGATCTATTTGTGAGCTTCATGTATTATGCTCCTTTGTTTCCACATTCTGTTTACTTTTTAAGAGTAAGGACTTTCTCTTGAGAGCTTGTTTGGAGGTCCTAGCAGGAGAAGACAACTTGTATCCTGCGGTGGTTTGAATGAGAATGTCCCCATAGGCTCAGAGAGTTGGATACTTTGTCTTGAGTTGGTGGTAGTGTTCTGGCAGGTTTAGGCAGTGTGGCCTTGCCGGGGGTGGGGGGGTGGGGGGTGGGGGGGTGGAGGGGTGGAGGGTATGTCACTGGCAGTAAGCTTCAAGGTTTCAAAGCCACAAGACATTCTATTCACTCCCTCAGTTTCCTGCTTATAGTTTTAAGATGTGTGTTCTCAGCTTTCAGGCCCAGCCACTATGCCTCCAACTTCCCATTATGGACCCATATCCCTGGGATCACAAGCCCAAATGAACCCTATCTTCTGTAAATTGCTTTGGCCGTCTTGTTTGATCCCAGCAGTAGAAAGGTAACTATTACATATACCTTTGACCTTTCTTGTCCTCTGTGGGGACATCTAAGGGACACACATGGAGTGGTGAGAGAGAAAGAGAATGCCTGTCCAATTCAGCTGAATCAGCTGTGGTGAGGAGCGGGTGATAGACGTTGCAGCCAGATTGCCCTTATATTTTTGGGACTTCCTTTTATGTAATCCCAATTCAATGATAAAATTTAGCCGGGCGGTGGTGGCGTATGCCTTTAATCCCAGCACTCGGGAGGCAGAGGCAGGTGGATCTCTGTGAGTTTGAGGCCAGCCTGGTCTACAGAGCGAGTTCCAGGTCAGGCTCTAAAGCTACAGAGAAACCCTATCTCGAAAAACCAAAAAAAAAATTTAGAAAATTTAATATTAATACTATTTTATGATACACATTCTATTTTCAAACTGTACCAATTATTCCAATAATATCCTTTATATAAAATTTCTCCTTGACCTAAGATCTAAACCTACATTATCCATTTAATTTTTCTGTCTGGTTTTTCTTATTAGTTAGAGCATTTCTGTTGCTTATAATGGAAGAATTTTAATGATATGGAATCTGTTGTTTATGACCACAGATCCAAGCATAATTCATCATCCAGTCTGAACCAACACTTCCATGTAGGCACAAAAGTCTCTGCTTTAGAGATCACTACTGTCAGGCTCATTTTCATATTTATTTTATTTATTTCTATTTTTACATATATAGATGTATATTATATATACATATATGTAACATATGAATATATATTAAGAAGTTTTTTCAGGATGACACTGTACATTCTTGGTCTGTGATTTAAATCCAAGCCTATTTTATTCCAAACCCCTGGCTTATTTCATTGGCGGCCTAGAGATATTAGCAAACTGCAATCCCTCAAAGAATCTTCCATGCTGTTTTTTTTTTAAAAAAAAGACAAGTAATTGTAAAAGATGGCAGCAAATTTTAAACAGAGAAGTATGTACAAGGTGGAGATGGAACTTGATCAATAAATTCATATCAAGAAATATGGTCAGGGCTTCAATAGTAATGGAAGATGATAAAATCAGCTTTCTTCCCTGGTGAAACCGAGTGTTTATAGATTGTCTGTCTACTGTCCGAAGTATGATTAATATCAATGCTGACCAGCTGACCTCCACCACCTGTGCTGACGGGTACGTGTTGAGCTAGCTAACACTGCTAACTTTGGCATCTGCTAATGTGACATTACCTCCAGAATGTGAGGGACTCGAGCAGTTCCTGCGTGATTTCAGTTCTTAACATTCTGACTAATGTTGACATTATCCAGTTCTGACATTTAGCTGTAACATATCACAAAGATCCTAATCTGTAAATGTGAATAAAAATCTGCCCTCTTTGGTTTGATAGTTTTAAAATATTGGCATTATGGAAGGAGCTCTGAAGGCAAAGTAGTCTGATCCCTCCAAGCCATCTAGAGTTCTCTCTCTCTCTTTCTCTCTCTCTCTCTCTCTCTCTCTCTCTCTCTCTCTCTCTCTCTCTCTCAAAGTCAAATGAAAAGTATTCAGCAGGAGGAAAACCAGAGCTCCAGACCCAGAGCAAACAGCATCTGCTGTTTTGTGGTTTTAGTTCTGAATCTGGTGACAAAGAGAAAATATGTAAAGGTGAGGAGCTTCGTTGCCTGGGCATCTAGGGAGCAGTTGGAGGAAATTATTATGAATAGCCCAAGAGAAACAAGAAGATACTGACAAACCAATGGGCCCTCTGCTCAGCCAAAAGCCCGAGATTTTGCTGGGGTTCTCTAGATGGATGTGAGCCATCAGCAAGGGCAGGAAGCACTGAGCAAATGTATGTTGGTGTCTTATTGGTCCCAATGATGTGCATTTCGAAGCCACGCTATCTTTTAACGCTTAACTCTATGTTGTTTATAAGTAACTTGCCTTGTAGCGGTAGGCACTTAGGCAATATCATATTCTATTAAATTGGAAGATTTATCTCGGCTTAGCAGGGGCCAAGCTCAAACATCCAAAGAAGGGTAAGAGTGGTTGCCATGGTGGACATCGGACAGCCATCAGAGCTGTCTGGCTCACGTAGAATGCATTAGCCAGAATTCCTACTTAATTCCTACTTGAATTTTCATAAACCAGAAGACTCTAGGTCAAGGAAAAAAACTTATAAATCTGAATCATAAAAGATGCTTATGACCCCCAATCAGTTCTCAGACTTGAGACTTCTGGGTACCCTTAAGGAAAGATACTAAACATTTGTGTGATTAGTGTCTCAGCAGGCTTCCCCCAACGGACACACAGCCTTCTCTCTGAGTGACTAGACTGAGGGAGCAGATAGCAGAACCCTTGGAGTACAATGCCTATGAACCCCACACATCACTGTGGTCCACAGAGGAAGGGCTATGGAGGCCGGGCAATTAGGGAGTTTACATACACTGAGCAACTGACAGACTCTCCACACTGGCTTTCTAACCTGTAGAGCCGCTCACCACCTTGGTGAGGAACAGTACTCGCTGGCCTAGTTGAGTTGCCCCTTCCTAGGAAAAGGACAAGCCCCCCGGAAGATAGTGCTTTATCCCAGGAAGGATGGCAGCATTCAGTGTCAGCATCGAGGGTCTCAAAGGTTTTGGGGGTAGTGTCTCCCATTCCCTTCCCATTCCAATGATCTAATCTGCCTGTTCAGGACACAGAACCTAGAGAATAAGAAGAAACTGTCCCAAGTGTAGACAGGTGATATTTCTAACTGCAGGTGCTATCCCAGGTGTGGCTTCATCAAATAAATTAGCACAGCAATTGAAATCAGCAAATCCAATTTCCTGGGATTTTTTTCCCTGCTAATGAAAACTTCAGGAGGCGGCTTTCCTTCAGCTGGTACAGCTGATGACACACCTTCAGCAGTCCTTCCCTGAGCATGTACCAATTCCCTAGCCCTGTGTCACCAGCAGGGGTCGCCAGCTCCTTTCCCTTCTTCAGAAGGCCACCCTGGTCCAGCCATCCTATCTCTTCAGGAGTGGACAGGAAGTAGAAAGTACTTCAGGCTTGACAAAAATTCAGGGCTTTGGGACCAGAGACACGGCTCAGCAGTTAAGAACATTTCTTGCTTTTGCAGAGGACCTGGGTTTGGTTCCCAGCACCCACGTGATGTCTTACAACCCTCTGTAACTCCAGTTCCAGGGGATCTGATGATCTGATGTCCTCCTCTGACCTCTTTGGGCACTGTTCACACACACACACACACACACACACACACACACACACACACACACACACACACACACACACATTTATATGCAGGTAAAACACCCATGTACATAAAATGAAAGTAAACTTTTAAAAAATCCAGGGATCTTGCTGGAATTTCTAATGCTCCTTTGATGTGGGGGAAAATATCCTTCCAGGGGTGCAGGGTAAGATGATGCATATGGTTTCTCTCACAATTATAAAAAAGATAGGCTACATAGTAGGCTTCTTTGGGTTTTGGAAGGGACATGTCTCAATTTTCACGCTTCTTCCATATGTCACATGATTGAAAATTCTGCGGCTAGTTTTGAATGGAAGCTATACTAAGAGTCTTCTTTTGTTGGACCCTGAAGTCCAATCCCCAAGGAGGAGTCGCCCCCAAGAGACCACTCTCAACCACAGTTGATGTAAAAGCATGAGGATTTTAATTCTGTCATGACAGGGTCCCCAAGCCTCTAAAGGTGAAGGACCTCGAATAGTTGTCACAGGCTATTTTTATACGAATAGAAGGTGAAATTGGGGGAAACCCGGGGGTTGTTATGATTGGCTTATTCAAAGGGCTACTGGACTGAGCCAGGGCGGGAAGAGTGGTTGCCAGATCATGTAGGGTAAGGGGGAACATCTGTGGGTCATTCTAACCCCATTTCAGGGACTGAGTCCACACATCAGGAACTGAGTCAAAACATCTGTGGGTTACCTTGTCCCAATTTCAATAACTGAGCTCTATTTGGAGAACATCCACAAGGACACAGGGGGATGGAAAGTCCCCAACATTTCAATACGTGCATGTGTAGTTGTTAGGTCCCTGGTTCCGGGGGGGGGGAAGCATTAAGGCTGAGAGGCCTCAGAAACGGCCTCAAAGTTGTCAGAAATGGCTTCAGAGTTATCCTAGAGTTTTATACTTTGTACTAAGCCCAGGCCACCCTGCCCTCTGGATCATATGCCACAATATAACCATGGTGCCTAAAACTCCGATGGCAAACAGAGCTGCCATTTGGAGCCTATGGTGAAACCACAGAAGAGTCCTTCCGGGTTCTAAAGCAAAGCACTAATGTCTTCTGTGCAGTCATTTTCATTTTTATAAAGTAGCCGTGGCTTGCTACAAGGCCACCGAGATTGAATGCCTCGCCATGGGGCACCAATATACCATCCACCCTGAGCTGCCCGTCATACACCAAGTATCAGTTGAACCATCAAGCCAGAAAGCTGGGTGTACCCAGCAGTATCAAATGGAGGTGGCACACACATGACTAGGCTGGCGTTGACTCCACAGGCTAAGTTACACGAAGAAGTTGCCCACATGTTCACAGTTTCTATTGCTGCTACAATACCTTCTTATTCCCAGCTTGTTCCTATGGCCTCAAGGATTGTTCCCGCCAATTCTTTGACAGAGAAAGAGAAAATTCAAGCCTGATTTACGGCTGTTTCCTTGTTTCCCCAAGACACACAAGCATCTCAGTGACTGCTATCCCTCTTTGTGGGGACCATCAGGAAGGATGTCCATGAAAGAAAACCTTCCTACTGGCTAGAACTTCATAGCACGCCTGGCATGGTGTGACTTCTACGTGGAATGATCAGACATGAGACTATAGCGAGCTGTAGGATGTGGTTGATGGTTTGGTTGGATAGTCTTGGGAGGGACCTGATTGGAAATTTGGTGACAGGGGAATTAAGGATTAGGCATGCATATAGACCTTTCTTAATGGAATCTGTTCTCGTTTCATATCTCTCACTGGGATAAAATACCCTGACTGCATGCAACCTAGGAGAGAAGGGGGATTATTATTGCTCCTAAATTTTTATTTTTTCCACACAGTATATTTTGATAATATGTTGTCTTCTTTCTCAACTCTTCCCATATCCTATCCACTTCCCTAAGATCTTTCTCTAAAAGAAAAAACAAAACCCAAGGAAAAACAACAACAAAAAACTAACAAAAAAAACAAAAAATAAATAAATAAAGACAAACTAAAAGAAAATCAGTAAGAAAAAAAACCCAAACAAACAAACAAAAACCCAACCAAAACAGACAGACAAACAACTCAAACAAACGCAAACCGAAAGTGTGCACACAGTCATGAACTCCTTCAACTCCTGGCATGGGTCCTGCCCTGGAGTGTGATTGTTGTGCCCAGTGGCACTCCATTGGAAAAAAATGGATATTCCCTTTCCCATTGAGCTTTGTCCCAGGCCAGATCCTTCAAACATACACTTGGCCTTCTTCTTTTTCTCCCACACAGTCTGTGTTGGTTCTGTATCAAGAATCATGATGATTACGATAGGCATTGATGGTCGTGATGAAAGCATTTAGATCCAAAGTTCTAATAAGCTAGCAATGCACTTCCTGTGTTTCTCAGCCAGCCCTGTGAGGTTTCTTTCTTGTCTGAACCTTCTAGTCTAGTGAAGACAGTATATACTCCGTTAATTTCTCTGATTTCTTTTGAACATGCTATATCTCGCCATTTGTTCAGTTTCTTTTTGGTTTCACATTGTCCTGTAGTTCTTGGCATACAGAGTCTGTGATGCTTAATCATATTTCTGCCTACAGTTTTTTTTTTTGCAGCTATGGCTTTTAGATTCAGATTTTCAACAAATAATTACTATTATGTGGAAATAAAATTCATTTTGTCAGTTGACTTTGTATGCTTGCTAAAGCCACTTGTCAGTTACAGTATTATAGAAATAGATTCCTTGGGGGAGTTTTCTATGTAGATAATCAGGTTATCTGCATGTAGGGCCATATTAATCTCTTCTGTTTGAGCCACTTGCTATGTAGCTCAGGCTGACCTCCAACTCATACTCCTCCTGTTTCAAGGTTTATGATCCTCTTGGCTATCTCTCTGGAGCTACAACTTCCTTTTGTGTTTTCATTTTTTTTCCTTATTGCATAGGCCAGGGCCTGGAATATGTGTTTATTAAGAACTGTGAAAGCAGACATACTAGTTTTATTTCTGATCAAAGAGATGGGATCTAGTCTTTAATAAATGTAACATTGTTGGCTTTTTAGACTATCTTTGTCAACTTAAGGCAACTTTCTAACCTTTCTAAACAACCCCACTCCCCGAGACAGGGTTTTTCTGTGTAACTGGGTAACTGTCCTAGAACTAGCTCTTGTTGACCAGGCTGTCCTCGTAACTCACTGATATCCGCCTATCTCTGCCTCCTGAGTGCTGGGATTAAAGTTGTGCGCTACCACTGCCCAGCTGCAATGTTCTATTCCTATTAGATGAGAGGATTTTTCTTTTAAATCACAGATGTTGAATATGGTTAAAAGTTTTCTCTATCAGTTGATATAATCATATGATTTTGTCTTTAGATTATTAAGGAACTGCATGATGTTGATCCATTTGTGAATATTGACCCAACCTTGCAATGATAGGATAAACTTCTCTTAGTTGTAGTATATTTATTATAATATTGCTAATATTCCACTGAGGACTTTTGTATGTCTATTTATGAGGGATATTGGTTTATAGTTTTCTTCTTGTGATATCTGTGTTTTATTTTGCTATCAAGGTAATATTGGTTTAGAGAGTGAGCTAGGAAGTACTCCATCATCTTTTGTTTTTTGAGATAAGTTTTTACTCTCTCTCTCTCAAAGTGAACAGCTACTTTGTAGCTCAGACTGACTTGGATATTAGTATATAGACCAGGCTGGCTTAAAGCATGGGATCCTCCTGTCTCGGACTTTCAGATTCCCATGTGCTGGGATTATATATGTACCACTATGCATGGTTGGTTCTCCTTCTGTGAGACAATCCTGATATACAGCCTAAATTGGCTTCAAACTGGAGATCTCCCTGCCTCAGCTTCCCAAGTACATTGATTCCAAGCATGTGCCACGACATCCAACAACTCATTCCTTCTATTAATGTAAAGGTTTTAAAGAACCCATTAGTGACAATACCTAAACCTGGATATTTCTTCTCTACAAACTTCATTAAAACCATAGATTCAATTCTAATACTGTAATACTATTCAAATGATCCACTTTATCTTGGGTGAGTTTGGGTTGTGGTTTGTGGTGTCCAAAGAATGGGTCTGTCTCACAGAAGTTATAGAACTTGTGTGTATAAAGTTGTTCATAGTGTTCTCTAATTATTCTCTGAATATTTTTGTTGAATCTGTGGTCATATCCCTCATTTTATTCCTTGTACTGACGTCTTCTTCCTCTCTTTGCTTATTAAATTCTATCCATATTTTTAAAGTATGGTTTCATTGATTTTCAGGGCCTTGTTTGTCTGTTTAATCCATCTCTTCATCATCTCCTCTCTGCTTGCTCTAGGTTTCTTTTGCCCTTACTCTCTACTTCCTCAGGGTGGAAGACTTACTGACTTGAGCCTATACTCTGCTTCAGATGCAGTAAGCTTGCAGGATTTTATTCTTTGAGTCAGGTAATTGAATTGTGTGGTGACCATCCCACATATTTTTGGAAAAGGACAGGCATTGTGTACTGTTGCTGGGCAGAGCACAGGGTCGATCAGATCTGGCTGGATGATGGTTGGCAGAACGTCGAGTCAATCAGCTCTAGTTGGTTGATGGTTGGCAGGGCATTGGGTCTAGCAGATCTAGCTGGTTGGTGATGATTGACAAGCACCGGGTTGATCAGATCTGGCTGGTTGGTGGTTGGCAGAGCTGTTTGACAACCTCGCTGATTTTCTGCTCGTGAATTCTACTGATGACTAACAAAGATACACATGTTGATGTCGCCAATTACAACTGTGGATCTGTCTCTGTCTTCTTTCATTTCTGTCAGGTTTTTCCTTGTGCATTTTGAACCTTCTTTCAATGCATGCACAATTAAGTACATTATGTCTTCTTGGTGGATTGACTCTTTTATCATGGTAATTCGTGCCTGGCTTTGAAGTCGGCTTTGTTTGATGTCTGTGCAGTCACTCCGCCTTGCTTTTGATTACTGTTTTCATGGTATATCTTCTCCCATCATTTCACTTTTAACCTATGCGCATCCTTATGTTTGAAGTGACTACTTCGCAAGGCATAGTTTGGGTCCTATCTTTTTCCTTAAAGCTTGCTAACATCTCTTTTATTTTGATGTGCTTATACCAGTTTGTGTCTGGAGTAATCACTGACATATTTACATTTGGGCTTTTTACTGTATTATTTTTCTCTTTGTTTTCTTGATTTCTTTTGGGATTTTTGAGCTTTCAATAGTTCATCGTGCTTTCACCATGTCTTTGTTTTTTGGCCGTTGCCTCAGGACTCGACACAGATGTCTTTCCTGCTTTGCTCAGAAACAATGCTTTATTATTTCTAGAGCAATGTACAACTATGCTACACAGGTGCCTTCTGCCCTTTTACTGAAAATCCATCCCTGAGTGCTGACTCTTCCACTCTCGACAGCGAAACTTATTTTAAAGAACTTAAACTTAATAATTCATTATGTTTACTAAAATAGCTACTGCCTCTGCTGTCCTTCTTTGATTCCTGAGGTTGCCAAGTTTCTTCCTAGCCTGATGTCCACCGTCTGAAGAACCTTCCTCAGCAGCTCCGGGAGTGCAGGCACCCGGGAGAAATCCGTTAGCTCACTTTGTCTGAGAATTTTAATTTTATCCTCTTTCCTGAAGGTTCTTTTCATGACACTCAAGAGTTATGAGCTGTCTTTTCTGTTCCTTCAGCACTTAGAAATGTTAGCTGTCCTGACACAGTCATTGGAGTCATTGGTTCCCTGTAAGCCATGCACTGTTTTCCTATGAATACTTAAAAAAAAAACCCTTTAATGTATGTGTGTGTACCTATTCATGTGTGCATATGTGTGGGTGCACACTCGTGTGTGTGCACGCGTGTGCATGCAGAGGCCACAGGTTAATACTGAGTGTCCTCCTCAAACACTCTCCACCTTATCTTCTGAGTCAAGGTCTCTCGAACCTGGTGCCCATCAGTTTGGTTAGACTGGCTGGCCAGTGACCTCTGGGGACTACCCTGTCTCTGCCTCCTTGGTTGTAAGATTTCAGACTTACACCTTTTCAGATGGTTCCGGTGGTCCCCGCGGCTCTAGTCCACCCTTTCAGTCACGCTTCCTCTGGTTGACCACGCTGACTACCTTAACTTATTGCAAGCTCACTGATTCCTTTTCTCTTCTTTCCGTTCTTCTATCCCTGGCCTGGCCTGAGGGTTTCGAGGCTACTGGTTACGTTTCCTTGGTTTGTTATATTTCCGTTTGCACCTGCTTTAAGTCTATTGATTTTTTTTTTCAGATGTTCAAGCTTACCAGCTGCTCCGAGTTCCCATCCTTGCTTCTGGAGCACTTTTGTGAAAACTGCTTTAAAGATCTCTCTTAGACAATCCCCTTATCAATGCCACCTCAGAACTGGTTAAACTGAGATTTCTAGTTTTTCATGTGCCAACGATCCAGGCTACTTTTAATATAAGGTTATAAAGTTGGGTATTATTTAACTCCTAGGGAATTTTTAGTTTAGTTTTTACTTTCGTTTCTTCGTTCTTAACATTTCTTTTCCTTTTGAGACAGGGTTTTCTCACGGTAGCCCCTACTGGCCTGGAACTTTCTGTGTAGATCAGGCTGGCTTTGAACACATAGAGCTCTGCCTGCCTCTATCTCTGGCCACCATACCTGGCCCCTTTCTTTATTCTTTGGTGTGGTGCTGAGGAATAAAGATGGGGCTTGTTAGTGTTAGGTAAGGGCTCCATCATAGAGGTATGTGTTCACACCAGGTTGGGCATTGACAATAAGTTATGAACAATTGTTTGTAGACTGTGGCCACTAAACTGGTTTTCAAAGACTTTGTCAAGCAATTTGGCTCTGTTCTGCGTGTGTTATCACTGGACAAGTCTAAGACCAGGACCAGGCTCTGTGTCTCAGCTTCTCAAACTTTAGAGTCAGGCCTGAGCCTGTGGTGCCAGGGGATGTCCAGGCAGCCCACGTTCACCACATGTTTACGGGTCTCCTGTGTACTGCTCGTCTTTTCTGCTTCCCCAGGAAGCGCTTTCGGTTTTACCGTCAGGAATCTTAATCATTATCTACCACTCTCTGACAGAATCTTCTGCAACTATCCGAACTACTTCAGGGTCCAGTGTACGGGAAGCTGGAGAGAGATGCAGAGGGGCTTCCCACCTCCTTAAGAGCCCTCCACGGTCAGAGGAGCAGCCCCTATGTGTCCTAGTTGGAGTTATTACTGTGCAGCAGCACCATGGCCAGAGTAAGTTGAGGAGGAAAGAAAGGGCTTGTTTGGCTTATACATCTACATCACTGAAGGAGGTCAGGGCAGGAACCTGGAGGCAGGAGCTGATGCAGAGGCTGTGGAGGAGGGCTGCTTACTGGCTCGCTCCCCATGGCTTGCTCAGTCTGCTTTCACCACCAACCTAGGAATGGCCCCACCCACAATGGGCTGGGCCCTCTCCCATCTATCACTAATTAAGAAAATGCCCTAAAGCCCAGTCTTATGGAGGCATTTTCCAAATCAAGGCGCCCTCCTCTCAGAGGACTCTGGCTTGTGGTGACATAAAACTGGCCAGCATACCCTACCTCAGACTGTGTATCTGTGGGCCTCTGAAGTCAAGCCTGACCCTTCTAGAAGGTCTCTTCCCCATTCCTTTCACACAGAATAGTCCAGTCTCCTGGACACTCACTTCTGGATACTCAGGTTCTCTTGAGCAGAGGCCATGGGATCTCCAATAGAGAAAAAGTATGCTCAGTGCCAACTCAGTGTGACTCTAGGCTCCTGTCCACATCCCCAATCTGCCCGCTTAGATGTGCTTTCAGGGTGCGCACGACTCTGCTCTGCACATTCTACCAAGTTCTACAGCTGCTCCCTTCTTGGTATCAGAACCTGAAGGTTCTTCTAAGAGCAATTGCACTGCGCCATGCTCGGTTGCTATCCCTGGGACGGCTGCTCTTTTCCAAAGGGAAAGGGGGGGTGGATCTGGTAAGGAGGTGGGGGCGAGGGACTAGGGGAGAGGAGGGAGGGAAACTGCAGTTGGGGTGTCATATATGAACGAAGACTAAATAAAAAAGAAGCAAAGAACAATGGCAAACAATAAAGGGAAAAGAAACCTAGGAAGTCAGCATCATTACATGGCACGAAGGCTGCCAAGTCGTACCGCTCCTAGGAGCAGGACTGGCAAACGCTCTGTCGGATACGTCCATACTGTCAGACATGGCAGTGTACACACGGACTGGGCTTGCTTACAACAGTCAGACATGATTGCTGTAATTGTTGAGTCAAGCCTGAGGAACTTGTAGGAAATGTGGGGTCCAAGGACACAGGAAGTGACCCTCTGAAGAAACATCAGATTCAGGCTGGATGATGCTCTGCAGCGTCCCTTCAAGGAGTCTATAACAGATAAATGGCATCCAACATAAGGGGAAAATTACAGAACTGGCTTCCGAAATAGAACAGGTAGGAGGGAGGCGAAATAACTGTCCCCACGGTCTGCCATGGGATGGCGCCATGAAGTCAATGTGAACGGCTTAGCCCTGCCTAGAAAACGGGAGATGAAAATTCTTACTACATCAAGACAACTCTCAAAGTCCCATCTCAGTCTCCTCGTTTTTAAAGCATTGGCGACATATCCTTTTTAAAGCTGCTTAAGGACCTGAGGATTTCAAGTTAGGTGTGCCGAAAGGCACAATGCCACCACCAATGTCTACTGTAATGCACACATCTACCACTAGATGGCAGATCAGGCCAGTCTATGTGGAGCCCGGGACCCATGAGATGCTGGACTTGTTTTTGTATTAAGAAGCTACCAGCGTGCTTCCCTCTCCCTAGGTAGACAGCATGAAGCTAGGGGTTAGAGTTGGTAGGGTCTTTAAATATAACACATTTGTTTAGAATTCATTTGCTGGGCAGAGGCAGTCCTCAGAGACAGTTGGACCAGTGTTCAAGCATTTCCTGACTTAGCTGTGTCTGGATCTTGCATCTGGTCACCGGAGTCCCAGGGCATTTCACCCCATCACACATCACCTGTGTCCAAGTCCGGTCTGGCTCAGCTCTCTTCCTCCCCAGACGAGAGGCAAACTACACCTGACATCAGGTGCCTCCCTGAGAGACTAAGTAAATGGTTATTCGGTTGGCTTTTGTTAGCAGACCTCCGGTCAGGTAGCCTGGCTAACAACAGCATGCTAATCCTCGCAACTGGATTGCCTACGCTCAAATCTTACTTGTTCCCTCTGTCTGCCTTTCCCAATATGCTTCAGTTTCTCTGCTTGAAGACGGGATACCGATGGCACTTCTCTGAGTACCCTGTGGCCAGGGTCAAATGAGCAGATGTACTTAGAGTGCTGAGAAAATGCCGGTGCGTCGTAGGCTCCCCGTCCATGTTGACTGCGTTCTGAAACTTGCTTTGCCCCGAGGAAGACTAAATGCGATTGCAAAATGTATCCAGAGAAGATCTGCCAAGGGCCTGGCATGCTTGCCTGGCAGCAGCATCTCAGGAAAAGAAGTGCCTCCTCCTCATCATCACTGTCACTGATAGTTTGAGGGTGTCGAGGGTAAGTCCCCAAGCTACGCGAGTCAAGGACTCTGCATTGTCTACCTTCTTCCAGCCCCAGGCTCGGTGGTGGCTTCTGCAGGTGACGAACATGAGAGTGCTGGGGACAGCATATTTACCACAGAGGTAGTATCGTCATGGTGGCTCAAGGGTCAGAAAACACCAAGGTGAAAGAGGAAGGGACCCCAATGCCTATTTTTCTTTATTTCCTTACTAGAGCTTATTGTGCTTTTGAGACAGCTTCTGAGAGTCATTGTTCAGACACGAGGGGAGCCTAGGACCATGAAGAGTTCATCTTGCTTGCTTTTAAAACTATGTATGTATGCATGTGTGTGTGTGTGTATTTGATTGTGTGCACATAGGCATGGCGTTTAAGTATTCAGTACTGCATTCTCTCCTCCCATCATGTGGGTCCTGAGGCTGAAACTCAAGTCACCAGGCTTTGCAGCAAGGACCTTTAGTTGCTGAGAAATCTTGAAGGCTCTCGTCCTAATTTTGTTATGGGAAGCCATGTCCTGCCTGACCACACATTCAAAAGGATTTCTCTTCTCTTTCTCGGTCAGAGGCATACGGAAAGCTAAGGGAGAGAATCGCAGAAGCCATTTAGATCTACGGGTACATGGCTGGCTGTCAGTCGCCTGACGGTTGTTGTATGAAGGTCTCCTGAACACAGGGAAGTGAAGGAAATGGACAGGAGCCTGGTGTTAGCCAGCTTTTCTGCAAGTCAGCCCGAAGAGCTGGCAAAGTGTGACAGATGACCACTAGGTGGTGCTATGGGCGTGAAGGGATCATGAGTGTAAATATTAGGAGAGCTGGCAAACATCACTGAGAGGATCAGAGACCTCACCTAAATACATCCCAGCTATCTAGTGAGACTCGGGGTGGGGATGGTGTTTGGCTTCGGAAACAAGCAGGAACGTGCTCGGGGGGGGCACTAGGGGAGAAGGGGGGAGGTCGAGAGGATGTGGTTGCCTGCTTTCTATTCACTTTTTCTATTCCAAGCTCAGGTCCCTGGACGGCCTCTCTAGTGAGAGTCTGTCTCCCAGCATGCTTTGGTACCTTTGCTCCACCACGCTATCCGCCTGAGATGCCCCTTTTCGTTCCTTTCTCTTTTGACTCAGCCAGGGTGTCTCCTGGAAGCCTCCCGTGACCATGCCCCCAAAGGAAGAGCTGTCTCTCAGCTTCTCTGGAACCCACTTTCCTTACACCCCTCCTCGCACTTTGGTAGCCTCAGATGTTTGTCACCCAGGGACGGTTTTCTGGGTTTGCCTGGTGGTGCAAAGACCTTGGCTGAACTTAGTCAGTCCCAACCCAACACGCGTGAGGACGTTCTTGCCCACCACACCGTCCCTCCTTCGGGAATCCAGTGCCTCCTTTGTCTCAGGGTCTTGAGAATGTCCTAGAATGCTGAGAGATGATCACCACTAAATAAACAATACAGACCTGCCTGGTCACGTGACTTGCAAAACCCAACATAAAATGAGATAGAGGATAAGCCCCCTTTAAAAAAAGAAAAAGGAATTCCGGATGGAGCCAGAAGAACGCTGAACTAAGAGCAGGCCCTCTGAGCATGGGGCTCTGCAGGGTTGCACTGGCCATGCCCCTGTGGCTGGCTCCAGTCAGAGGAATGCAATATAATCTCAGGCGAGCCTGCATCTGCTGATGGGGACTTGAGAGGTCCAGCTCCCGGTTTCTTCAGCGTATGAAGCCCTTCGCTTAGGAAATCCCTTGGTTCCCCAACCTTAGTACTAAGATAAGGAGTTTAGAATGTGGCCCTAGGCGATCCCGGATTCACATTCGGATTCCTACAGCAACAGGAGCTCATCTGCAACACCAACCATCATCGATGGTTGTGGGGTCAGTGAAGATGAATGTAGGCAGCCCCTGGTCTAGAGGCAATGCCCACTCTGTCTACTGAGACCTCCCCATTAAGATGCACTCACTACTTGTCCCCGGAAGCATCTAGTCAGGGGCCCTGAGGCAGGCGTTGGGCCTAAGAGTTGAGTAGCACTTGTTCAGTGGGGATTAGCTCCCGTGTGCTTTTGGAGCACAACAGAGTCAATTAAGTCATGGAGGGGAGAAGTCCAGAGACCCAGGGAAGGCTGTGCAGAATCAGAGATGTGCGCACCCTTTATCTAACGGATATCTATGCCCGTCTCCTGTGCCAGATGCTGGGGAAAACGGGTGAGTGAAACCAGATGGGGTCCTGTCCTCTGCTAACTGAATGCAGCCTGTCCTGCTCCCCTGGCTGCACGCATTACTCACCAATGGACATTTATCAGGACACAGGACTCTACTAGCCTCTCTGGATGAAACAAATAGAGGCTGTGTGTGTTCATTTTCAACAGTAAACACCACTGAGTCTTTGTGAGCGGTCCTAGACATTTCCTCTTAAGGGTATAGAGGGCCAGAAGTGTGTGGCTCTCCAGGGCAGCTGTGGACTGATGGCTATACACTGGACAGACTGGACCCCTTAGGAAAAGTGGCCTTAGGCTGATGGGGAGCTGAATTCCTGTTTGGGGCACTGCGGATACGCAGAAGACGACTTAGTCTCTCTTGAACCGCTGAAGTCAGGCTAAGGGGATGTCCCGGGAGAGACTTCTGAGAACGGATCAGCTTCAGAAAGATTTTCAGAAGGGTGTGAAGCCTGAGCGCGGAAGCCCGACAGGTGTGTAAGTCTGGGGGCTTGACCCGGTGGTCCAAGTTCTCAGGCCAGCCTATGGTGTCACACGTGAAGGGAGAGTGGCACAGAGGGCCTAGTGAGGCTGCCCCACGGGGGGAAAGGGGAGAGTTTGCTGACTCTGGGCATTTGAAGCAGCTTGTTATGTACAACACATCAAGGGTAGTGTAGCTGCCATTCTCAAAGCAGCAACATCTGGGAACCTGTTGGAACTGCACAGGCTGGGGCTGCACCCCAGGCCTGCTTACTCAGTAATCCCGGGGGAGGCGAGAGGGGCTATATTTTCATAAACTGCAAGACAAAGTTTGAGAAGCATTTGTATAGTGTAAAGAGTGCTAGGCTTCGGACAGTGGCTAAGGCTGGATTGGCTGGGCTGGACTGGGAGAGGGGGCTTCTGGCATTCTGAGCAGTGTGCTACTTTGCACGACTCCTTCTCTGAGCGATACAAAAACTACCAAGTACCAAGAGGTCTGTATCACCACCTCTCACATAGATGCAAGGTCTGAGCCTCAGAGTGATTAAATGACCCACTGGAGATCAGCTCCCAGTGCCGGGGCCCCTCCGTGCCCATCTGACTCACCGTGGAGGGTCTTCACCGTGGATGCTGCCTGCCCCTCTACAGTGCAGTCTCCATCCGGCCTGGGTGGGAGGAAGGAAGGGGCCTCTAGCTTGAAGCTTCTTTTCCCGAGAACTTGGCGTGGACCAACCCCGAGGCCAGTGGGAGTGGTGTAACATTCCTGGCCTAGAAGGACAGTGGTTCGAATTTTCATAAAATTTGCCATGTATACCAGGGAGCAGGGCTTACTAGATAACCTCTTCTACCCCACCTGCTTTCATCCCCGACTCTCCTCCCCGCACACAGCGTAAGTGTGAGGGTAGATGGCAGAAGGACCCATGAACCGCAATGGGAACTCCGCGAGGTTGAAAAGAACACCGCAGGGGAAACACACGCATGGCTAAAGGAGTTTTCACCGTTCTAAGTTGCACCAAGTGATGGTAGTCACATCTTAGTTGAGCATGCACCTGTTCGTTTGTAGGGTGCAGTGTCTCTGTGGCAGGCCCTGTGTCTGGTGGTGGACAGGGCCAGGTGTCTCTGAAGCCAGTGAGCAGGGGAACCAGGATAGGACAAGGCCTGGATGGCAGCTGGGCACTACCTGAGGTGAGGGGCTTCTGTAGTCACCTCATCTTACAGGAAAGTCACCTCGGACTTTCTGTGGCCCTCTGGAGATCTCTGCCCATGGCAGGTAGGACCTGCTAGGGACTCCAGGATTAAGGTGGGGTCTTTGTCCAGCCCTCCTCTCCCAACAAAGGCCACCGCACACCTTTAAACACAAAATAGTCTTTTATTTGTCAACGAAGGCTACACGGGATCACTTCTGGTTCTCTTTTTTATGCTTTCCCCCTTTTTTTTTCTAGAAGGTATCTACATCTGCATTTATTTACAGCCTTGTTGGTATTTACACAGTCAAGAATACAGTGTTAGAAACACAAAAGTGTTGAGAAAAAAAACTTCTCAAAATTAGTTCCAGATTTCAGGGAAACATTTCCACATGGTAAGGCCAGAGTCTCCAGTGTCAGCCATCCAGAGGCAGCTCAGAATCGTCCCTTGCCAGAGCTGCGGGTTCAGAGGTCCTCGGAACAAGGGGCACGTTTAGAACAGTGGTTCTGGTGGTGAGTGGATCAGAGCTGCCGGGGACCCCCAGACATCTGTGGGTCTGTTTCTGCTGGGACAGCCGAGCCTGCCCATGGGCAGTTATCCCTGAAACATCTGCCCTTAGAATCAATCACATTTTTTCTTAGGGACCAGGAAGTAGCCCAGTCTTGTGCCTTTGGCATTCCCCAGAGGGTAAGAAACACAACACAGGACCCCGCCAGGGCCTCCCAAATGTAACACGAGGTCCCTACCCCAAAGCCTTCCCACCTTTGATCTTCCACAACACCGTAACACCTCAGAGCGCACCACTGTTCAGGGCAGTCAAGTACACAAGGCTGGTTTTTTGAGAATGAAAAGGTTGGAGAGATTAAGTTTCTCTCGGTCACCTGAGCAATGAGTCTTTAAAATGAGTTTGCTGTTTTGGGAAGGCTAAACAAAAAGGCCTTGAGAGTTCTTTTTTCCCCACATCCTTCACCTCCCACAAATAGAGACAATGGTTTGGACCTAGCTGGGGACGGCATGCCTCACATGGAGGGCTTTTAGTCCTGATGAGGATCCCAAGAGAAAGGAGAGGCTGGGTCTTTCGGGGACCTCCCATCCCCAGGATTGGGAGCCACCTCTTGGGCTATGTGACCGCTGTGAAGGATGAAGAGAATTCTCATCTTTGTGTAATGGGTAATCAAGTCCCAAAGCCCAGCACCCTGCTGAAGGCCAGCAAGCTCATCTTCCTGGGTACAAAATCCAATGTCACTGCTCTCACCAAATGGCCACCAGAAATGCCAGGGCTGCAAATGGCAAAGCGGTATTCTAAGATGTCACGTTGAAAACCTTGCCTGTAAAGGCTTAGAAGTCACAGCTGAAAGGCCCCTTCTTCTTCCCTTGCTCTGTGCCTAGAAAGCCCTGCCCAGTTAACTCAGCTCTTACGCTTCTCCATCATCTAAGCCCTGCCCATTCCCATCTCTGTTATCTGCAGGCACTGGTCCAGTCTCAGTCTCCCGTTAGCTTCCTAGGGTATCTTTCAAACCTTGTAACCCTCAGGAGAGTCAGGCACCAGCGCGGACCTTGGGCTAATTCTCCACCAGCGATTTTGATCCAAGTGTCAGAGGCTCAGTATGGTTTACCACTGAGTCAATATTGCCACTATACCCTCCAGTGACGCTTGTCTGGGAGATGGTTGTAAGGGGGGTGGGTGGGTCTCGGGGTATAGAAGACAAAATTGGGGATTGATAAAGTCTTGGTTAAGGTCATGGAGGAGGGATTGAGGTTGGTAGTTATGGAGGGTAGAGGAGGCAGGAACTACTTAAAACAGATCTTAGAGGTTCAGAAGCTACAACCCTTCAGAATGGCAAGCATGAGGAAGTGAGGAAGACCTGGTCACTCTATCAAGTGGACAGATATAGTTGGTGCCCAAAGGACAGTTGCTGTCCAGGAAGACATTTAATACTCAAAGCCTCCGACATAGGCAAAAGGAGCTGTGGCACACAGCTCCAAACACACCTAGGAGGTGGAATCCAACTTAAAGGGGCCCAGGCCAGAGTGCCCAGCATAAGGGAGAGGCATGCCTGCTGCTGAATTAATTCCTTTTAGCTCAGGATGGCTTGCTTGTTTCCCCTGTGGAAGCTAGGTACTCTTTCTGGGATGGAACCCAGGAAGAATACTGGGTCATTCCTTTCTTTTTGTTTTGTTTTTAAAAAGAACACCCAGTGATTCATTGTGTTTACTGCTCTTCTTTGAGGGAGGAAGGTAGTAGGGGAGGAAGACAGGCTGGATAGGTCCAAGGAGATGGTTTCTTTGGGTTACATGCTGTCTCTGGTTTACAAGTAAATGTCCCCAGCGGATCTCAGCCAACATCAGGCAGCCAGTCTTGGATAGATCAACTAGGCCAACTCACAGGACAGCTCTGCCCAAAGGACCCTTGCAGCAAAAGTACATTTTGAGAGGCGTAAATCTTTTGAATACAAAAAGAATTGTGGTTTTTCAGGTCAAACTATTTTCTGTCCCATCCAAGAACGATCATGCCAGAAGGGAGTCCCCATTACCAGCTCATGCTGGGTACAATGGACCTGAGGGAGCATCAGATCTGACCCGGCAGAGCTCTCATCCAGAGGTAATGAGCAACCAGTGGATAGAGCGGGCCGTGACACACTGTGGTAGCAGTGTGGCTTTTTTTTTTTTTTTTTTTTTGGAATCAGGAAGAGCACTTAGAGAAACACATCCTCTAATCCCAGTGGGACAACGTAAGGCGAGATCTCCCCTCCTGGAGAAGCTTTGGGCGCCTCCCTCTGCCAGGCAGAACCCAGACTGCACATGGCTCCGATTCTCATGCAGTAAGAGACCTTCTCGGTTTCATTAACTCATGTCATGTTTCTGAAGACTCCGTAAGGCTATAAAGGTGCCATGAGCTTATCAGTCCAACAAGGTTTCCACGGGGAATAGCTTAGACTCAGAATTCATTTTCCACACTTAATGTAAATGTAACCCATAAAAGTCCCATTTTCTAAGAAGCCCAGCTCAAAAGGAACCATTTGGCTCCCCCTCTCCTGCCCCCGTCTCCCAGAGCCTCCTGTGAGTGCTAATGACCATGGGATCCAGGCAGACAGATCACGAAAGGAATTCTCCAGCGAGTTCCTAGCTCTTGCTGTTACCCTCTTCCATGTTCTTACCTTCCCTGGCCTGCTGGCTGCTGCCTCCCTCTGGGCAGCCCCTCAGCACTGGCTGCACCTGTGCCTAGCCTCTTCCAGATGACATGCGCCTATGTGCAGAGGTCTCCACGGGAACACTGCTAGCCCCGCCTTCGGGATCCACAGGCACCAGCCTCTGGCACCACCATCCCTGATCCCAGTGGGGTTGCACAACACCGACAGGCCATACCAAATGAGCTCTTTCCTGGTTGGGGTTCTCTAGTGAAGAAACTCCGCAGAAGGGGTTTCCTGAAATCCAGGCTCTGGGACTCTGGAGCCTCTGGGAATATCCCGTAGAGGGGAGGCAGAAGAGAGGCCAGGAGCTGGTTAGAAGGATCCCTGGCTCATGCTTTTGCTGACTCCTTTCTTTGGCTGACTTTGCATTTCCTATGCATCTTCCCAGGATCAAAGGCCACCAGGCATCTCTTGCCACACTCCTGATTCTCAGTGGCAGCAGCTGAGCACTGGAAGGGACAGGGCTTCCTTGCCTTCCCTGGTCTTTGAGGGCTTGCTGTGCAGTGCTGGTTCTCATGTCTGACTTTGGGAGAGAGAAGATGAGCGAGGGGCATCATGGAAGGTCAACCACTCACCGACACCCTGGTGCTCTCGCCTCTTGGGAATGATGGGGCTCGCAGCCCGAGGATGTTATATCACCAGACTGGGGAGAGGACCTAGGAGACACTTTCTCTATTTTGTTATGGGGGTGGGGGTGGCACTGACAGCTACACTAGAGACTTGCAAAAGGGAGAGTGGGGGTGTTCATTTAGCATCAAAATATAATGCTTGGATGGGAGTCAGGGGTGGCTTGACAAGGTCCTGGCTGAACGACACCATGGACTTTCCCAGAGCGTGATGTGGGCCCTCAGGAGACACAAAGCATGGTGGAGAGGAGCTCACCACTTTCTGTGGGTGCCTAACCAAAGTTCCCAAGGTCCCACAAGCCCGTTCCTCTCTGCACCCCTCACTCCCACCCAACCCCAGTCAAAGAAGAAAGGGTTACACATGAGACAAGTTAGCACAGACACTCGTGTCTCACATCACACTGGGTACCTAGGGGTGGGCGAGGACACACCCAAGGCGATGTGTACCCCAAAGAGAGGAGAAATGTACCCCAAACAACAGGGAAAATTCCTCAGGGAAAAGGGGAACAAAAGACAATCAAGTCATCATTGTGGTCACACTACAGGAAAAATACCTTCCATTCTTTGCAAAAAAAAAAAAATGTGTGAAGGCCAAATTTGTGTTTTTCTTTAAAAAAAAAAAAGATGTTGCATGAATTAACAATGCAACCATTATCTTTCTGTTTTGTTTTCTGCACTTGTTAAAAAAAAGTTTTTGTTAAGTACAACACAGTCAGGTATACGGACACAGAAGAATAGCTGTCTTTGGCAAGAAGTCCGAGCCTTGGCCCTTTCTGTCACCTTCGGCCCATCTCGCTCTGTCTCATGAAGTGGATATTGTTGGCGCTGTCCGACAGTTCTGGGTACTGCTCGACGGAGGTGACAAAGAAGCCGTCATAGCCCTGCACCCGCCCTGTGTTCAGCACCTGCTGCCTCTCCCCCTCTGTCCAGGCCCGCAGGCCTTCCTCCCCTTCCCGCAGTCTTTGCTGCTCCCGGGCCCAAGCCTGGCGTACAGCTCTCTGCCTGGCCAGCTCCAGCACCCGCGCCTTCTCCTCATCCACGGTTGTCCCGTAGCGGGTGTTCAGGCACAGTGCCCTGTACTGCAGCTGGATGTCAGTGTAGCGTCTAGTCCTGCCACTGAGCATGGTGTTGATCTGGGACACTGTGACGTTGACCCCGTTCTCCAGGGTTCGCCGCCCCCCACTGAGGCCCAGGATGGCCAGGTCGCCTTCTGAAGGTCCTGGTTTCACAAAGTAGTGGGTATCCACCCCGTCAATGGTGAAGTGAAGGTTCTCTAGATAGTGGGCATTGTTCAAGATGGCTGCAATCCTCCGCCCATCCTCATTGGCCACGCTGATGATGTCTGTGGTCACTCGACCATCTTTCAAGGCAAACTTGACCCCCTTGCCAAAGATGGAACCACTGGAGGCAAACTTCTTTGTCTCTGGGGCCTGTTGGCAGCTGGTGATGGAGGAGCCATAAAGCTGGTCAAAGCGTTCTAAGGTAACGAAGGCCTTGAGTTGCTTCTGAACTTCACATTGTACCCCAAGGATAGACTGATGGGGCAGGGTCATGAAAAAGAGAGAGGAAGAGAGTAAGATAAGGGGAAAACCAAACTCCCGAGAGCACCGAGAATCAGGGCAAACAGGTATATTGAACCTCCAGGTACTTAATAGTTTGTAGCATCTGTCTTGATGGTGCTGACCATCAGAACACCCAGCCATCCTTCATCCATTCACCCCCCACACCCTTCTATTCTGGGACAGTTCAGAAGAAGCTGCTCTGGCCAGGTCCTTTTCTGAGCAGTGAAGATACAGAATGAACTGGAGGTCACTGTTGCCCTCAGAGAACTCACTGTTTCACAGGCACAGACAGATATGACAACAATGTTGCGACCACATGTAATGACTGGTGATTTAGAAGACATAATAGCTAATAGATACAGTAATATTTCTTGATCTTCAAGCTCAAGAATTACCATTCAACACCCTGCTTGAGCCCTCTCGTAGATACTATTATTGTTTCAAGGTCACTTTTTTTGAGACAGTCTCACTAGATAGCCCTGGCTGACCTGGAACTCACCATGTAGACTAGGCTGGCCTCAGAATCACAGGTATTCACTTGCCTCTGCTTTCCAAGTGCTGGGATTAAAGGCATGGACCACAACCCCATAACCTTCAGTTTCAAGTTTACTTCTAAGTAAACTAAGGCTGACACAGCTGCTCACTGGCCTATAGTCCTACGATTCACTCCATGCTAGTATTCGAACCCAGGTCTGTCTGACTTTAGAGGCCAGAGTCAAGGGCAGCTGCAGTGAGAAGCAATCAAGGCTAAGAAGATGCTCAGGCTAATGATGGAGAAGAGAGGGAGAAGGTAGGGTTCCGGGGGGGGGGGCAAGACCGAGTTAGGACTTAAAGAATGTGGAGGGTGATGTTACCAGAGGGACGGCAAGAAAGACACAATATTAGGACAGCCAGGAATTGTCTAAGGTTTCTCACTTTCTTCTATTGCTCTGCACCTCCACTGTCCAAATATTTAAGGGACAGTCTCTGTCCCATAGTGCCTCCTCAAGTATCTCTTCACATGGCTATGTGGGGTCAGGTTGGACCTGTGGACCTGGAGTACCACCTGTCTGCCCCTCCCACCCTCAAGGAGCTCAGAGAAGCTGTGCTCAGGGATTCAGGGATTTATCAGCAACTCAGGGCACTGGCTTTCGAAACAGCCCCATCAGCCTCCCACCGAAATGAAGTTGTCTTTATAATTAATAGAACCCTGTCTGTGAACAATTATTTCCTAGAGTTTCACAATAGCCAGAGTGCTCAACAACAGAGATCTTCAATGCTTGCCAAGGGCAGAAATCAATAACTCATTGACAGGCAAGGTTGGCAAACAGGCAGTCAGACAGGGACTCTGGGGAGCATGGAAGGAACCTGGCGGGGGAGGAAGCACTGTGTGGCTGGAATCAGCCTTGGGGAGAGCAGATGCTGGGACATCTGGACCCAAGGGCTGGAGTAGTAAGGTCTGGTAAAGGCTAGGGCAGAAAGAGGAGGGGCTCTGTGGTCAGACAGACACAGCTTCATGTCCTCTTCTGTCATTTCCCAGCTGAACATCCTTGGGTAAGCTTTCTCTGAGCCTAGCCCCCGTTATTTATGAAATGGGCCCTTTCCACGGTTCAGTTATTGTATCACTGAAGCACCGACGGTGTGCTAGCCCGTATGTTGGGCACTAATTGAGACATGTAACTTAACCTGCTGGGTTTCTTCATCTAGGAAAGGAATGAGAAAGAAAACGAAAGTTGAACAGAGCACTTGATCAGACTCATCCCCAGGTCTGGGAGGCGACAACCAAGATGAGCCTAAAGGAATTAATTAGTCTAGAACAAGAAATAGGCATATGGTACTGGCGAGTGGCTCAGTTAGAAGAGCTGAGTCCACATGCATGAGGACCTCGGTAAAGAGCTGAGGATGGAGGCATAGATACATCTGCAGCCCCAGGCTGGGAGGCAGACACAGGGAGATCACTGGTTCTTTTGTCTACCTTGTCTGAATCCGTGAGTTTCAGGTTCAGCAAGGGACACACACACAAGCACAATCTTTCTGTCCAAAAGGTGACTGTATGTACACACATACACACACACACATACACACAATGTGTACCAAGGTTGGGGAAGCAGGAGACAGAGGAAAAGTGTGTGGGGGGGGTTGGAGGGAAGACCAGGAAATTTTACAAAGCCCAGGACCATACTATGTGGTATTACTGCTTCTCCCTGGAGTTTTCTGTCCCTGGGCTGGCATCCCCTAGAAGACTTGGTCTACCTGCTGATCTAACCTTGCATTCCATGGGTTGCAGTACAGAGATGGGCACAGACTCTGTTCCTGGTACAGGATTTATGAATGGAGGCTGAGTTTGGAGTGAGCAGTGTATGAAGTGAGCAGCAGGTGAGATGCGACTGTTGTAAAAGATCTTCCCAGCCTTATAATTCCAAGCCTTTGAAATCTGGTCATAAAAGGAAGACTTTTTTTCCTCTCTCTCTCCTAGAGCCCTCCTAGTCATGTTCAGACAGGTGATCCAAAGTGGAGAAATCTGGGTTTGAATCGTCTCATGCATTAAACCTGGACAATGAGGAGAATAATAGCGTGGTGCATTTGTGAGCTAACTTATGTAGAGCGTCACTCAGTGCAGGTGCAGCAGGCGCTCAGAAAACACTACATCTGCATTCAGCCTTCTCGCCTGGCGCTTTTGCCCACACAGTGGCAAAGGCTTATTATTTTTTATAGAAATCTGAACTTGGTGGCTCACACCAAACTCCCTTTATGCAGCCTGTGGGTGTCCATGTGCTGCTACACCTGGGTCCCTGGGGCCTGCTTAGCCACGGATTTGCTGCTTCCTGAAAGCTGTCTGGCAGGAACCATGAAGGTGGCTGCCCCAGTTTCTATCCCACCTGGATTGGCCGGAGGTGTGGCTGTCACATGGGGCGTTACCTTGCTGTTGTCCCACTCCTGAGTTTTCATCTGTGTGTGCATGAGCTCGTAGGATGGTTCCATGGCATCGGTGTCTGGTTTGGGATAGCCAGGTATCACGTTGTGTAGCTGGAATCCAAAGGTGAGCAGCCAGCTGTTGACATCTGGGTGGAGAGAAGCAGAAATTCGCCTCCTGAGTAAGCGGCCTTTTGCCCAGGGACCATAAGCGGGAAGTGACTGGTGACAGAGCTGACTGCCACACACACTGGAAAATGATGTCCTAGTCATAAAAGCAAATGTGTGGCTGCCCCCCCCCCCAGCAATCCATCTCCCAGGCTTATGCCCAGAATTGTCCTCCAATGGGTAGATCCAAGAGAGAGGAAACCTAGGCAGAACCCACACTCCAGATAGCTCTTTCCCTCTCTCACCCTCATCTGCTCACCCAGGGGTAGCTGAGGACGGATGCTCTCCCTGGCCCATCCTCACCCCCAGTGCCAACAGGAAACCCATGCAAAGGTCAGTTAGACAGGGAAAGGATTTTCATGGCTGACTTGCAAAGTGGAAAGATTCACGTATGAATCAAACTGCCCCTTCTCTACCCACCCTCTTTGCAGCCATTAGAACCTCAGGGCCAACACGCCTGCCGGCATGACACTGGCTCATGAGAGATCATAGAGCTCTCCTGTGTGGTACTGGTCTTATTTCTGACAGCACTAGGAAGTCTCTCAGCCTCCCAGGGCCTCAGCCTGCTAGTCTCTAAGCTTATTAATCATCTTCCTTGGAGCTGCAAGTTATTGCTAAGGTATTTCGGTGAGCCCTGGGCTCACTGAAGAATGGACTCAGAAATCTGTGATCCTGGCTTGGGGTACAGTTCAGCTGGTAGAGTGCTTGCCTGGCACACATGAAGTCCTGGGTGCAGTCTCCAGCACTACATAAATTGGTGCCCATCATTCCTGCACCCAGGAGGTGGAGGCGGGAGGAACAGAAGTTGAAGGCCATCCTTGGCTACATAGTGAGTGTGTGGCTAGCTTAGGCTACATGAAATCTATTTCAAAACAAAGCAAAGCAAAACCAAGGATGACAACAAAAAAAATCCATTTAACTAACCAACCAACCAAATAAAAACTGCAAAAGCCATGCATGACTTTAGATGGGGGTTGAGGCGGGCTATCAGTCACTTGACTAGTGTGGCAGAAGTCCCATTGTGCTGGCAGATGCTATGTCATCAGAGAACCTCCCCTTGAACACTTAGGACCACACAGGGAGATAAGACCTGGGACCATAGATCTCTTAAATATGATAAAAATCAGACATGGTGAAGGCATGTCATTGAAGCCGAACGAGAAAACCATGGTTTGTCTGGCATCCTTGGAGATGGAGGTTGTACTACAGGCAAAAATGACTGCACAAAGCGAGGTGCCTGAGAGGGGGCAGTGAGGACGAAGCAGAGAGGAGTTCATAAAGGCTGAGGAAGGACCAAAAAGGACAGAGCCTGGGGTGGCCAGAGGGAGGTGATCTGAACCTTGTTGGAGGTAGTCTGTGCTGCAATACAGCTCAGCCTTCTTCGGGAGGGGGCAGCTGAAGACGCTAAAGCACTCATGGGAGGGACTCAGAATCCAAACGGACACGGGGAGAGGTGGACAGAGTTTTGTGGACAGCGTCAGAGTCAGGTGCTTTTGTTTTCTTTCCAGTGGAGACATATCTCTGTTGAGAGGTCCAGGTGATGAGCCCGCCAAGGAGGAAGTGATAGTCCCCTCCCACCGCAGCTACTGAGTAGGAGCGATCTGTGGGGGCCAACAGTCAAGTGTGTTCTTGCAACTTTGTTGCAACCCATGTTTCTCTCCCGTCTAAGCACCTCACATTTGGTTTTGCCTTTTCAGGGGTTGTTCTCCCAGCCTTGCTATGCAGGTCACAGCAGGGTTTCTCAGTGTACAAACAATGAACTTGGAGAGCTTACTTTACTTCTCAGAGCCTTCTTCCAGGTCTGCATACTGACAGCAGAAATGGTTTTTACTAAGTCTTGGTGGAGAATAAGGATGTCACTTGAGGTAGTAGCTGTTGTATAGCAGGAGCTGTTCCAAGCCTAAAATGTTGGGTTTAATTCATAGTCTCTAGATCAGGTACTTGCTCACAGAGGGCTTTCTGCCTTTGTCTATCCCAAGACCCCCATTTTCTTATTTGCAGCAGGGGGCTTGGATGACTTCTCTATGGCCCTTTCCTCATTGAGTTTCCAGAAGTCTCTCATTCTATGAGTCTCGGCAGATGGATCTTTGGAAAATTAAAACAAGCAGAACATGGGGAAAGAACACCTCACAAAGCCATCTTGCTTTAGGCTGAGACTGTGCATTGGGATTTGTGGTTGCAAGGGATGCTTCTATCTGGAATAGTGCACATTCCCAGGAAAGCAGGGGGCGCAGGAGAGGGCTGGGCTTTAACTAGGAGTGATGGAAGATGGGAAGCTTGCTCTCACGCCTTTCAGGAAAATGTCAGAGATCTATTTATTCGCTAGATTTCCTACCGGGCTTTTCTGAAGTGCTGGGAACTGCACTCTCACAACCTGAGGGGCAGGTGTCTCCTAGTTGAGAAAGTCTGCTTTACCTGTCAGTCCCAAAAGTCACTGCTGCCAGGAGGAAGGGATAAGATGCAAGTGATGTGAATCCCTTTCACATGGGCATGACTTTTTGTTCTTCACAGAATGTATATGAATTCAAAGAACACTAAGCATTTGAAGCCCTACTGGCAGCATTCTAAGGCTGGCCTCCCCACGTCTTTGCGGAAGGGGAGGGTTACTTTATCTGTCCTGAACTTCCTCACTCCACCTGTTTCGGGAAAGACTCATCCTGATGACCTGTGAGATATACCTGTGCTGGGCATTTTAGGGTTGCCTCCCCATGATCTAGCTCTACCTTCTATCTCTGTTGGAAGGGAAAGTGGAACAGGCACTGATGCAGCAGTGGACCATGTGATCCAGGATGAGCCAATCAGCTCATTCTGTCCTCAACCCCAAAGCGCTCCATTGTCACATGATCCTGTAAGGTCACAGGACCTTACTAGAGTATACCTCAGGACCTTTGAAGATACGTTTGGAAAAAATAAGCTTTCTTTGCTGTTGTTTCAGGACATGAATGAGGACACGCTTGTCCTGCAGAGAAGTTAAAAGGTAAGGTGTAGTGAACAACAGTAGAACCTTAGTTTCCTACTAGCCACTAAATAACTTCTGATGTTCTGAAAGCCTGAGTTTTTAGACAACATCTCTCTCTCTCTTTCATATGCCACAGGGCCCACTATGTAGGTAAAATCAATTTCGGGGTCATGACCAATGTTTTCATTGAAGTGGAACAGGTTAGACTAGAAAATATATAGACCCCAGACTTAAGGACTGCTTTGCAAACCTTTGGTTTTAGTGTTTTGTTGTGATATAGAAACATACTTTTTTCTTCTTTTTTGAGATCGATTCCCATGTATTCAGGTCATGTAGTCCAAGGATGGCCTTGAATTCTGACCCTCCAGTCTCCACTTGTGGAATACTGGGGTTTCAGGTAGGCAACACCACACCGGCTTTACTTGGTGCCAGGGATGGGGTCAAGGGCTTCATGCTAACAAGTGGATGCTTGTGCAGGCTCAACCAACAGAGCCACATTTCTAGCTTTGGACCTCTTTTTCTTAAGGTGGGCTCATGGTCAAAGACATGTGTGGAAAGTGAGTCCCATGAAGGCACGCATGAAGTCTTCCTCCCTTCTGGATCCTCAGCGTGGGCTTGGCATGGAGGAGGTATGACTATATGATGTTTGTGGGCTTTACCTATCTGGGAAATGAAAAACAAACTGAAGATGCAAGGCACCTCTTGGATGGTTGGGAGCTGTGTTGAAAAGCAGGATTTAGTGGCCAGTGTCACTATCATGGGAGATATTTGGAAATCAGATGTTTGGAACCCCTTGGTCTCCTCTGTAGAATGCAGCCTACTGTCATGATCTCACATGGTTGCTGCCAGACTTAAAGGAGATGGTATCTCCAAGTCTTGGCAGAGTGGTTAATCATGCCAGTGTTATTCTGGAAGGAGATGGTGGTGTACAAAGGAAGAGGGGGAGGGCAGTAATATTTTGGCAAACTTTAATGATGTTTTTTTTTATGGAAAATTACATTTCCTATACAGTATTTTCTCCCCCAGCTATAGTAACACACCAAGATGTCAGACAGGAAACATACTGGAGGGTGAGGCGGGGGCGTGCTTTGTGCAGACAGATGTAATATAAGCGTCCACCTAATCTGTCATGTCTCTCTAGTGCTAGCAGCCAAGCTGAGCATGGGAACACTGTCAGATATGTGTGTTTCTCTCCAGGTCCCAAGTATGTTTTCATGACACCCGGGTACCACTTTGTCCTCCCTTCTAGTCCTTGTCTGGGACTCTTCCTCTTAACTGAACAACCTAGAATTTCTCCTGGATAAAGAAAGCCTCCTATTGCTGTCAGCGGAAGCAGGATCCCCGCGAGGCCATCAGGTTTCAGGGTGAAGGAGCACACCTGTGGGCACTGCAATGCCTTCTCCACTTCTGCACAGTGACCCTACCCCCGAATGCCTTTCTTCCTCCTATTTGATGAAACCTATTCAGTAGCCAGCCTCAGGGGTCAGTTACTCTTCGAAGGCTTCCCAGAACTGTGGGTAGAGCCAGTTGCTAGTCTTCTGTGTTTTAATGGCTATCTGTGCAAACTGTACTTGCGGCCCCTCACACTGGACCACCGTGTGCATTTCCTGATAGTGAGGGTTCCTGGAGGGTGGGATTATCTTTCTATTCTCAGTGCCTGACCCTGGGGAGGGGGTGGGGGAAGGGAACAGACACAAAAGAGGGAGCAAGATTATCAGGCTTTTTCAGTACAAATTCTCACAAGGAATTGGTTGGCTTTATCCAGATCGCACAGAGACTCTCCTTATCTGACTGGCTGGGTGACCATAGCAACCCAAGATGTCTCCATCTGAAGAACCCAACCCGCAGGACACTTTCTACTCTAGTTGGTTTCAGAGAAATGAGAGCTAATGTTCCCTTTTAAAGCAAAGAGGATGGGTATGCGCTGTGTGAGGCATGAAATGGGTCTCACATGGCCCTTGCCACTCACTAGGCTTCTACTTATTTCATGACTTATTTGTTCCTCTTTATATTCCTTTATTGCCTGCTTAGGATGCACGAACATATGCATACACACATGCATACAAGTGCGCACACACATGCACACACATGTGCATTCACATGCACACACATTTTGAGATAGAGCATCATGTATCCTAGGTTAGCCTCAAACTCTATGTAGTCAAGGATGACATAGTTTAGGTTCCAATGGTTGCTCTAGGGTAGCATATGGACATTTATCCAACCAGAATAAGGATAGGTGTTCTAACATTTGATTTATTTTGAGACATGGTCAGGGTCTTATGTTAGCCTGGCTGGCCCGGAACACATTATGTAGACTAGGTTAGCCTTGACCTCGCAGAGACCCCTGCCTGTCTCTGCCACTTGAGTTCTGGGATTAAAGGTATGAGCCACCATACCTAGCCTGGTATTCTAACTTTGATGTAAGCACAGGAAGCTAAAATTCAGAGCAGTAAAATAATACATCATAGTTGAAATGTGGATCCATTACCTTAGTTCTGTCTGCCTCCAAAATCTGTATTCCATTTCATTATCATAAGTTGAAGTAACTGATTTTATTTTAGCCATACCTTAACTCATATTAGTGAGGACCCACAGCCAGTTTGATGTCCATGTCGGAAACTCCCAGAGAGCATCCCAAGGGCTGTTTCCTGTGAGGCACTAGGATTTTTGTTATTGTTGTTTATTGAGACAGGGTTTCTCTGTGTAACAGCCCTGGCTGTGCTGGAACTCTCTTTGTAGATCAGGATGGCCCTGAACTCACAGAGATCTGCCTGGCTCTGCCTCCCGAGTGCTGGGGTAAAGGGGTGCACCACCACTGCCCGACTGAGACTTTAGGATTTTATGGTGAAGCGATTTAGAAAAGTTATAGATAAGTATACTAAAGATAAGTATACTTTTCACTACAGAACCTCGTAACCTTCCTAAACTGAAGTATATTATGAAAAGTTAAAAGAATGTGGTCCTGTCAACTCTATTTGATGCCGGATCCGTTATTTCTCCAAACTAGTGTTTCTTTAAATAGACTTTAGGAACCAATGCCATTAGGGGCAGTCGGTGTCTCCTGCCACCCCACACCCGCTCTTTACAGGAGCGATGGGGTGGGCGAGCCTGCGGGTACCCCAGTCCTCACCTGTCATGAAGCACTTGATGTCCTGAGAGTTGCTGATGGGGTTGTTGTTCTTGAACATGTAGAGGTGAAAAGGCACGATGCTGCTGCTACTCAGGCGTTTCCAGAGGTCATGGTCTGGGCTCGTCCAACGTCCAGCCAGCACATCGTAATCCCGCCGGCCCATGTGGACAAGCTTGGTCAGTGGGTCATAGAGGCCACCGTGGTAGCCGATGATGATCTGGAAGTTGGGGTTTGTGTCCATGTAGATCTCCCCGTAGGCTGTGTAGAGGATCTGCTTAATCATCAAGCCGGTTCCGCTGAAGACAGCGAGGGGGGTCCCGATGTTGTCGCAGGCGATGTAAAACTCGTCGCCGCTGCTCAGCTCCATGGCGAAGAGGTGCCCTTGCAGATCGTAGTAGAGGGACGTGATCTCAGAGCTGGAGTGGTTGTAGAGGTGGGTGACCTTGGTGGGGTTGTTCAGGTCCGCGTAGAAGAACTGCAGGTGGTGAGCATGGCTGCCCTTGCTGGACACACGCCGCCCCAGGCCGTCGTAGCGGTACCTGATGCTCCAGCCACCGGCCCGGTTGTAGGCTTTGATGAGCAGGCCCGCTGAATTGTATTCGAAGACATCCCCACCTCGCTGCCTCAGGAAGCCGTCCTCATCCACCTTGTACTGCACATCACCCAGCCTCGTGATACGGTCACGGAGGTCGTACCGTAGCGGCGTGAGCCGCGCACTGTTCCCAGGGCTCAGCAGGTGCAGGTTCCCATTGAGGTCGTAGCTGTAGCGCCAGAGCGGCTTGTCGTTGATGGACACTGTCTGCAGCTGGCCGTCGGCATCGTACTCGTAGGAGTAACGGGTGGTGTTGGCATAGGGTCCCACCTTCAGCTCCTTCTTCACTACCCGTCCCATGTTATCGTACTGGACAGTCATCCAGTACATGAGGGACCGGAAGATCTCATACTGTACTTCCTTCATCCTGCCGTAAGCGTCAAAATGCTTGGTATGGGTCATGACGGCTGTGGTGATGATCTGGTTGATGTCGTAGTAGATGACACCAAACTTCCCGAACTGTTCCGTCTTCCCTGACACATCATCATAGCGGTAGAGGTCAATGGGCAGCGGCGTCTCATTGATCACAGCCTGCATGCTGGTCACGCGGAAACTGTTGTCGTAGTTGTAATCGAAACGGGCGTTGACCATGCCTTCCTCTGTGAACCGGAAGATCTGGCGGTCGATGAGGGGCCCGATCTGACGGTAGCGGATGGTGCAGGTAAAGCCCTCGTTCTGGAGGTTGACGGTCTTCAGCATGCCCGCCGTTTCGTCATAGGTGAAGCTCACCTTGGTGGTATCATACAGAGTCTCAGCCAGCTTGGACAGCTTGCCGTATTTGTAAACCACCCTGCGGCCGGTGCCCAGGTAGAAGGTGTGCAACAGGTGTCCGTCCTCAGTGAAGTCCTGTATGACAGAGGCGTTGCCTTCCGGGGGCTGGTAGATGTTTCTGTAGTAGCCCACCGAGCGGATGGTTTCCAGCGTCTGCCTGGCTACGTTGGGCATGGTCACGGAAGACAGGCGGTCATTCTTGTCAAACTCGAAGATGTACTGCCTCTGGCTGTGGAGGTGAAGCACCATGGACTGGGGGAAGAAGACGATCAGAGATGAAGGGAGTGGTGGAAGGAACGACAACCCAAGTACCCACAACTTAGAGGAAAGGAACGGGAGGCCGAGGAAAGTGGCTCTGCGCTGTGCCCAAGCAGAGCCCTCCGGCGTGTGCACCGTGGGATGCTGCCAGCGGTTAGAGAGGCACCATGGCCGGGCTTTCTCTCTGCCTTTGGCCTTGCAGGGTGCACGCAGGCTATTTGTGAGCAAGCAGTCTGCGTGTCTGCTTTTTTGTACGGTATGGATCAGATCACTTCTGCATGGGATGGGGTGTGAGACCACAATGCTCTGGCCTACAGTATTTGTGACGACTTCCTCACTGCCTTCCCTGACCCAGGCTCTGAGCTCAGGCTTTCTATCCGAGCCAGAAGGAAAGTAAGCGTGATGGTCTTAAAGCCTGTGCCTGCTAAGCAACTTCTCACTCGGGCTTCCCTGAGCCTGCAGCATGAAGACCATGTTTGAGAAGGGCACTGTAGACATCTCCCCACCTTCTATGTAGTAGCAAAGCCATGGGCCCACCCTGGCGTAGGGCAGCTGACGGGAGACCCTTGTTCTATCAATGCACTCCTTGTGCTACACGGGTGAGTTCTGTTCCCCCAGGCATGGCTGTTCAGTACATGGGATGATTTCCACAGCGCGCTGTGTAGCCCTACATCAGAGCCTTGCCTTCAGGGATGCTCGCCAGCACAGGCAGAGACATTTGCCACAGAACAAGCAGAGTCTGGGGCCCCAAACAGGTGACCAGGGCAGGAAATAAACTGAGGATTCTGGGTCCATAAGCGGGGCTGAGAGTGAATATTCTGTCTTGGGAAAGTTACCAGGTAACTATCCAATCTACCAGCTGGGCGGTGGTGGCGCACGCCTTCAATCCCAACACTCAGGAGGCGGATCTCTGAGTGTGAGGCCAGCCTGGTCTACAGACAGAGTTCCAGGACAGCCAGGGCTACACAGAGAAACCCTGTCTTGAAAGAAAAATATAAAACAAAACAAGCCCCCTCCCCCAAACAAACCAAATGGAAAACCTACCATTCCCCCTGCCCTATATGAGATCAACTTCTAGATCTAGGTAATTTAAAAATTTACCCAAATACATTTAGAATTCATGTCATTTTTGATTCCTAGTCTCTGGGGGAAGTGAATCCTGACCCAAAGTGGAAGGGATCTGCTAGGCCCGCATCCAGTATTAGCAGTAGAGGATGAAGTTTACTGTGCCTCTGAGGCGACCTCCAGGTTTCCGCTTGGATCTCCAGGGTGAGGTTGCCCTGCATGTGATGGTTCTGGAAGCAGGAACCGGTCCTGTGTGAGCACCCTCCTGAGCTACACTAGGAAGGCCCTACTTTATCATCCAGTATGGTGGGTGGGCCTCCTCTTCTCCATCAGCACGACTTGTATGTTTTCCTGGCCTAGGACCTCTTCCTCACTACAGTAACCCCGTTTTCTATCCAGAAACCTCTTGGGACCCCCCTTTCCCCTTGGAAAACTTGCATCTCCCCTTTTGGAAACCTCAACAGTCAGATTCATCCCCCTGAGGTCAGCAGGCTAGGCTTGGTCATGGGGTGGGGGCAATGAGGAAAGCAAGTGCTCTAGGGAATGCCTTCAGCTGCTCAGGAGGCCAAGACACGAGGATCAATCGAGGAGCCCAGGAGTTCAAGCCCACCTTGGGTAGCATAGTGGTAGCCATCATAAAAAAATAAAGCCGCAATGATCAACCTTCTATGTGGCAAGGCCATTGATGGAGGGAGGCAGACACCTACCTTCTCCAAGTATGTGTAGCTCCACATCTTCCCATCCGCAAAGATCCGGGATGTGATGCGCCCTGCCTGGTCATATTCCATCCGCTCAGACATGATGCCCCTTTGGATTCCAGCAATGTGACCCCCAGGGGAGTAGGTCACATTAACCCCATTCAGCCTGCTGCTAGGCGACCAGAGGCTCGGCCTCCCTGCCTGGTCGTACAGGATCCGGAGGGTGAACTTGCGGTGGTCATCGTAGATCTTCTCTGTGCGTGTGACACGGTCAAAGTCCAGAGACAGGAGGTTTCGGTTGTGAACCTGGGAAAGGGATAAGAAAGAGAGAGGCTCTGGGTTTGGGCATGGACAACATTGGCTCTGAGGACCAACAACCGTGTTGAGTTCCTGAGAAGAGAAGGCAGCACAGGTTGTGGGTGTCAAGCCTCACTCTGCCATCTGTGAGCTCTTTGAGATTTCCTTATCTGCACAATAGGAAAAAAATGTACTTTTTGGCCTGTTGTAAGAATAAAGACAACATGGGTGACGAGAATACAGAATCTCTGGCCGTAGAAGACACATGATTTTATCATGTGATACATTAATGGGGACTTATTTAAAAGAAGAAGAAAGGGAGGAGGAGGAAGTCAGATCCTTCTTAGCTCCTAAAATTGGAACTGCCAGGTGAGCCCAGCAAATCAACACCTGATCTGTCTTCTGTGAGCCAGATGTTGTGCTGTGTTGGGTTCCGAGGTCACCAAGCTCAGGGAAGCTGCAGATCTGTGGACTTCACTCTTCCTGGCGCAGTAGATACTTGAAGGCCTTCTGAGCGAGTCCTGGCATTCCTGGGGCTCTATACTTGTTACTTTTTGGGTCTTTCCTGCCTTTGCCCACAGTCAAGGCTTCTGTGTTGCTTGCTGTCTCCCAAGGCATCTGTTTCTCCTCAGAGGTGGCTGGGGAAGCAGGGGCATTCACACCTCCAGTGGTTTTCCTTATAGTCTGGTCGGAACTAGTTCTAAGTCTGTGGAGGACGTCACTTTTGTCTCCAGGGTCAGGAGCCCCAGCGTAGTCTCCCTGTGGTCTGTGAGGTTGCCGCCAGCTCAGTTTCCTTTGTGAGTTGGAAGTATAGACTCCCAAAGAGGAAGCTGCAAGTTGGAACTCTGTATGTGTTTGTGTGTGAGAGCTGGGATACACAGGAACCTGGAACTTTCTGTTTAGGCTAGGCTGGCTGCCCAGCGAAACCCAGGGGCCCACCCTCTCTGCCTTCCCAGAGCCAGGATTACAAATAGTACCACCATGTCTGTCCCCAATTGTTACCAAGTTCTTCAAAGCTAATGTTTACTGGTGGGGTTAGGGATGGGTGGTGGCCAAACAGGGCACAGGGGCACCTTTGCTGTCTCTTCTACTTGTCATTCGGTAAGTTTGATGAACAGGAAGACCCAGGAGGAAAGTAGGTAATTAGGTCACATGATGTAAAATAGCATGTGTGGCTTGAGGAAGTCAAAGGTCCTTTTGGGATCCGTGCGTTTAGAAGAGGGTTTGGGTGTAGGCAGGGGTCAGGGTTAAGGTTGGAATTCCAACCTCAACTGTGAGACTAGCTTTCCTGTGTGACCTTGGCCAAGTAGCTTTCCTTCTCTGAGCTTCCCACTAGACTCTAGACTATGAATAAGCACCTGTGGATGAGTAGGTGCATAGAAGGCGCTGGATAAATGGCTATAATTATTTCCACAGCATGTGACCATGGTTAGTCCTAGAGGAAGGAGAGATATGTGTGTGTCTTCCCCCACTCTCCCTGTACAAATGTCAAGGCCCCCAAAATCAGGATTTATAATGATGCCGCGGAGACGGGCTGTAGCTGTGAGTGGCCTGGTTATAATAAGCTTGCCTTCCCTAGGGTAATCAAACACAATTGCAGAAGCAAAAACCGTGTGGCAGACAATTCCCGTGAAAAATCAGAGGCGCTGGAAGCTCAACCTGTGTTCTTTGCAGAGAGGGTACACTAGAAGAGGGGGCCATGCTGCCAACAACGGCGGGCACATTGGAAAAGCACGTTTTGCGAGGTTCTTTTATACCCTCAGGGTTGGTGCCATCTAGACAGCCTCCCCCATACCCGAGGACCCTAGTGGAGAAGGGGATCTGAACCTTTGTGACAAAATTAATAAAACCGAGTTGAACAGTTCATGGGGGGGGAAGCACCTTGTGTTTTCTGTGCTCGGCAGCGGCGGCAATGAGAATATTTTACATCTTTCTTTATTAAAAAAAAAAAACAAACTCCCAGCTGTATAAAAAATGAGCTCCATTATGGGGAGGTACACCCGGCTAACCTTATCATCCCACACACTGCCACTGTGGGTGGCCATTTATTTTGGGAGGCAGCAGAGCCGTGGCCACCGGACTAGAGTATCATCTATCTCCGGCTGGGAGAGGGACCAATTAAAAGCCTGAGAAACTTCTGGTCCTGTTCACACGGTAGAGAGAAACTCCTAATAGCACTAATCACTGCCCTTTACTGAGCACCTGGGATCTGCAGCCCAGGGCTAGGTATTCATCAGCATCTTGCATCTGCAGAGGATGTTTAGGCTCAGAGGAGTTGCTGGAGGCTACACAAGAGGCCCAGCGGGAATCCAACCTAGGTCAAACTTCCCTTTTGGCTAGCTGCCTCAGAGGTGCATTGAAGGGCTCTTGAGAAAGCAGATGAGGGTTTAGTGAGACCACAGATGGTGTGAGGGAACAAAGACAGCTAGGCCTTCCATGGGAACTAGTAGGGGGCAGGTTTCCACATTAGCTAGCTAGCTATAGAGGTCTTGGCCATTGAGGGTGCAAAGGAAACCTGGCTTTTGTGGCTCGAGGTTTTGCTATTGGATAAGTCTCTTAACTGTTGTACTTCTGACATGGATCTCTTTCCCAGGATCTACAACCACCTAATTACATGAGCCTGAAACAATCACTTGTTTTCTGGACTTTGCCCCACGTCGAAGATGGGAACATCTTAGCTTTCTTGGTTGCGAGGCGGGGAATCCAGAGTCCAGTGTTGCTGTGTGGATGTTTCTGTGGTTCACTGCGGCTCAGCAGCTGTCTCCTGAGCACCTGCGTTCAACGAGGTGCTGGGCAGAGAGCCAGGTCCAGGTCACCAGCTGTCTCTTTGTACAGCCCTTGTCTTCTGCTTTGTACTGTGCATTGCTGCGCAATCTGCTGGGTAAACACTCAACCACTGACCTGAAGCCCCAGGCTCCCTTAGCCCTGGTCTCCTCTTTGTTCCCATGCTAAGGACCCACCAGACAAGTGCTCAGCCATTGAGTTCGTGCATTGACGCTCTTTGCCCTTTAACCCTTTACTTTATGAAACTGGGGTGGGGTGGTGGGTAGTAACAACACCCTAGCAACAACGACACAAGCTGCAGAAGTTATGGATCCCTGATATGTGCTGTGCCAAGCCCCGTGTGAGACACTGTGCATGCCACTTCTGATCCTTGAAACGGCACGTAAAATCAGCCTTATCTCCCAGTGACTGACACTGGAGCTCTAGATGACTGACGCGCCCACATTCAGTCCACGGAAGAAAATAAGCTGGAAACCCAGGGCAGGCTTAACCACAAAATCAGCCATGTCCCCACCTGCCAAAACCGAAAAGGAATGTCCCACAGTGTGGTTCATGGTCTCAGCTCTTCCTGTGGCAGATGAGGAAACTGAGGTTTGGGGAGAGTCCTAAAAATGGGATCTGCTTCTCTAAACACGCCACCCCCCCGCCACCAGAGTGGTGCCCGCAAAATTATGCTCACCCGCAGACGGCGCCCGAAGACTGTGACCTGACCGCGAGCCTGCTCCTTGCGCTGCCGCCATTCCACCAGGTTGAGGCCATTGTCAATGGGCAGTGTGACGTTCCTCTTGCCCACAGTGGGGTTGACAGTGCCAGCCAGCAGGTGTGGCTCGGTCTGTAGAGCCACTTCCATGCCGTTGGCTAGCAGCAGCCGCAGGGAGCCATCAGCCCCGATGTAGTAGCTGTTCCGGACTTGGTCTGAAAGAGAGGAGAGCAAAGACGGTTAAGAGGAGGGAAGACAGAGGCTGGGATGGGGGTCTAAATGTGTCCCTCCCCCCAACTATAGAAGCAAGGCATCACCACTGAGGAAAACTAGGAAGATATATGGATACTATGCATAAGCCCACTACTCAAAAGCATTGGAAATATTTTATATATTTGTAGAATGTGCAGTATTTCCTAATGCATTTACAGAGTCAAATAGTTACTGTGGAGTTTTTCATCATCCAATGCATCATATCATGCCATTAAATATTTTTAATAAATATTTTTCATAGTAACTACAGTCTTCCATTATATGGCAATACAATTTATTTAACAACACCAAATAGACATTTAATTTGTTTTAGTTTGCTTTTTGTTTGTTTGTTTGTTTTTTTGGCTTTTTGAGACCGATTTCTCTGTGTAGCTTTGAAGCTTGTCCTGAAACTTGCTCTGTAGACCAGGCTAGCCTCCAACTCACAGAGATCCGCTTGCCTCTGCCTCCCAAGTGCTGGGATTAACCACCCAGCTTGTTTCAGTTTTTCCAACTACTAGTAAAACTGTAAAAATGTATTATCAATATTATTAAGTGAAAGAAGTTAGACACAAGCGGTCATATATTCTTTTTAGCTGAGAAGTGTTCAAAATACGATAGCTAGCATTATTATTATTGTATGTGCTTAGTGAGTATTCGGTGGATTAAATTAGGTATGTCCCAGGCTATATTAAAACATAAAAATATCATGCTGGGGATTACAGTGAGACGAATCTGTGGTTAAGATATTTGCTGCTCTTGCAGAGGACCCAAGTTCAATTCCCAGCATCCACATAGCAGCTCACAACCGTCTGTAGCTCCAGTTCCAGGGGATCCATCTGATCCCTTCTTTCGGCTTCCATGGGCACCAGACACGAATGTGTTGCACATTTATACCTGCAGGCAAAATGCTCACACACATGAAACAAAATAAGTCTGTCTTTTTAAACAGCTATGATTTTCATGGGAAGCCCTTGCTGAATTTCCCCACTAAGATGACATCCACTCAGGCCTTTCCCACTCCATCTTTCCACGCGTTACCGCTTGCAGGGATTCTAAAGTCTGCCTCAATTTCATTCACCAACATTCTGTATTTTGCTTCCGTCTGAGGAGTGGGAAAGCCTGTGTCAATTTATCTCGTAAAGCGCATCCCCGCTGAATGCACATACGTCTATTATGGTTGACTTTGGATGGACCAGCGTGTGGGGAGGTCCGTCCCACATGCGGTGCTAGTTAATGTGGGCTGTGACTGCCCAAGGCTGCTACTCATTAGCAGCTCTTCTCATTATTTCTCGTAGTTCAGACCTGAGATGAGAGTGAAAGAGACGTCTGACAAAGAGATGGCGGCCAGGCCGAGCACCCGAGTCTGGGACACAGAACAGACGGGCAACCTGCAGGGCTGCCGGGCAGAAAATAGGTACCACGCACATCCCTGTATTCTAGGGTATGCTTTTCTTCTTTATGTTCTGATGTTTCTGGAGTTGGGGTGTGTCTTACAATTTAGGCATGAATGCTGAACACTGTACTTTGATTCACCCCCACCTGAAAAGCTGGGATTACATGGTGGGACTTCTTTAACCTCAGAAATGTGGCACTTTTGAATTTTAAAAAGTTGCCCAAACATAAAAAACTTATCAAAGCCGACTTAGCAGTGTTGTAAAATGTGCAGATGCAACAATCGAGGGAAGAAACTCGGCAGAAGGTCCCACATCTTAACAATCATTGTCTTTGTTATCCTAGGTCGGGCAGGGTTCTTATCAGATGGAGTCTGGCACCTTCTCTTGGCAATAATTCTTGCCATAGCATACAACCTGTGATGCGTTCCAACTCCTCACTAAAAGAAAGAAATTCCTGGACATGATCTCTCTTTCTTTAATAGCTGCTATTTTTCATCCAGCTTTTTGAAAGGCGGAAACTATGCGTGGGAACAAAAGCAGTAATGCAAATACACAAACGTTTGCTTCCTTGTGGTAAATCCAACTGCTTCCTAATTAATGAGCTAATCCAGCAGGTGTTTTCTGAGCAATACTCTGTGCCTGGCCCATGCTGGCCAGTTTACAAATGCTGTCTATGATATATCTAGGTAACTCCGTGAGGCAGAGCTTACAATGCAGCCCCACTTCTGAGATCAAGAAACTGAGGCTCAGGGAAGAATAGTTGACCCCCTCACATTCACATATTCGGGAACACGCATTGTGCAGAGGGCACAGGTGCCTCCACGCTACCTAAAACCCATCCGCCACACCTCCTTTCCCTGAGGAAGAGACAGAGACAGAGCTAGAACTGAACCTCAGATGCCCAGTGCAAAGCTCCTTTTGCTATTTGATGTCGAGGCTTTGGGAGTGCATCGAGCCAGGGAAGGGTGGGAAAGGGCAGTCGGGGTTTTCCTAAGTGATGCTGGCTTTTCTTAAATCCACCAAGTTTCAGGTAGTACGTGGGGGTCCCTGCTTCCCATGGGAACAGTCTAGGTAGGGGGTTCACAGCCAGATTCCCTCACTGTCATTGACCTGAAGCTAACGTCACAAGCCATATCTGGGATGGTCTGGCGGATGCATGGAAGGAAGGGTCTCTTTCCTTTGGAGCCCTAGCGGAGGCACAGACCTCTCCTGGGCTTCTGGGAGGATTTCTCTGCTCCACAGTTAGGTGTGATCCCTTGTGTCCTCTGCCTCCCTTGCACTGGTGTGAGAGGAAAGGTTTTTAATCTGGGAGCCATGACAAGAGCAGAGGAGGAGGCCACCTGGATTAATAGCCAATGGAGTCTCTCCCCTTTGTTCTGAAGATAATAGGATGGGACAATGGGCAGTCACCCCCAAGCTTCTGGGAGAGGATTTCTAGGCCTCTGCCTGGCGTGTTTGGCAAATGAGGCGGCAGTATGGAGACAAACCAAGAGGGAGTCTTGGTCTTGGACAACCACTGTCGTAGCTTACTCCTCTGTTCATCTTCCCCCAAAGGGGTCTTCACCTCTGGGTCTCAATGGCCCCAGGCCCCGGATGACTTACCTTGCAGCAGAGTGTAGAAGGCACCCGAGGCAGACAGGTTGGTGGTTATGGTGACGTCATCTTTGCTGGAGGTCTCTACCTGCACGTGCACGGAGCTGTCTGTGTCGCTGCGGAAACTGCTCACCTGGCCGGTTGGAAAGGTCACGTTGGTCAGGCGACCAAAGCTGTCATACCTAGAGACCAAAGGGTTGGCACTTAGTGACAGAGGAGATGGTACATGTCATGGTTGACCTCAGCTGTCACACTGGCCCTAACTTAGAGTCACGTGGGAAGAGGAAACATCAAAGAAAAGATTGCCTTGATCAGACTGGCCTGTGACCATGTCCATCTATGGGAATGTTTTCTTGAGTGCTCATTTAGGTAGGAGGTCCCAGTCCTCGGTGGGTGGTACCATTCCCTAGGCAGGTGGGCATGAGCTGCATAAGAAAGCTAGCTGTGCTAAGCAGAGGGACCCAGCCAGGAAGAAGCATCCCTCCATGGTCTCTGCTTGAGTTCTTACCTCCAGGTTCCTGCCCTGGCTGCCCTCAGGGATGGGCTGTGATGTAGACATGTAAAACCAATCAAACCTATCCCTCTTCCACGTTAGTGTTGAGTACTGATCCTGTGATAGCAGAACAGTGAGCGAGCTGTGCTCAGGCTGTGGCTTTGCATGGTTTATCCTTTCTTTCTGGTCAAATCTATTTCCCAGTCTCCAACTTTCCTTGTCCAGGGCTTGGCAGGGTTTCCTAGATGAGACCTCACCTGCTGTTATCCAGCAGGAAAAGGCATCACTTATCCAAATCTTTCTTTCCCGAGTCCATATGGCGGGAAGGATGGCCTTGCCTGTCTGCAGCCCAGCATGGAAAGGGCCTTGCATCCTTCTAGAGTGTTTTGGAAGGCTGGTATACGAGTCAGTTCCCTCCTGGACCATGAATGAGTGCTGCAGGTCAAGACAGCTCTGTGGAGTCGCAACACTAGGCTGAGACTCTAGAGGCACACCGCCTGGATCCTGTCATCTGCCACCCCTGTGATGCAGGGGCACTGGCTCTCAATTCATCCTTGCTTCAGCATCATTTGGGACAGACATCAAACAAACGGTCAGAAAATAACAAATAAATGAATACAGAAGTGGGTCTGGGAAGAAAGAGACCATGGTTCATTCACACACTGCCTCCTGCAGGACTTGGCAGACCTGGGCACACAGTAGGTACATGATAAACTTCTTCTGAGAGCACAAATCTAGAGGCAACTGCTCTCATTAAGTGATACTTTAGCCATCTCCCCAGGCTTCTCCCCGGAGTTTTAGTCTCCAAACAGAAAGAGGCTTTGTATCAAGGCAGACAATTGCAATTATTATGGAAGGTAGCTTGTAATGCATAATTAAATCGAGCCAGAGGAAGATACAATGAAAAGGCCCTGTGCCTTCAAGATCTGGTTTTCATTTTACATGCGACAGCCCGAACCCAGTAATTTCCACTCTTCACATATTCCATTAGAAGGACTGAATGTCTTAATTAAATGAACATCAAATGGAACAGCCAATTTATAAATTTTGGTCTCCCATTCATTAATTTCAGTGTCTCCCAGAGCTTGAGAAATGCCAATGGATTCCTCCAGCCTCTTGATCAATACCTGTGATTATCCCATCAGAATATTCTTTCTTTCACATTGTGGGGAGAACTGGAGCCCCCCACGCTCTGGGCCCTGAGCCCTCTGCCCTGTGGGCTGCCTCTGCAGAACGCCATGGACCTGCTGAGAGTCACTGCGGCATGGTAGAGAGACCAGGGAAGGACGGTTCCAAGTGGCTGCTTTGGGCCCCGGGTCTGTTTGGGTGATGTTGGGACAGGTGATGTTGGGACAGGTGATGTTGGGACATTGTCTTAATTCTGCTTATCATGGCATTTTTTGTTTGTTTGTTTGTTGATTTGGTGTGTTATTTTGAGACAGTGTCTTGTGTAGCCTAGGCTGGCTTTGAGCTGATGGTGTGGCTGGGGGTGACTTTCTGCCTCCACCTTGCAGGTGATGAGATGACAGGTGTGTGTCACTGCTCTGGCCTGACTGTCATGCTTTCTATGACAGACACTCCTGAAGCACTGGTACGTTTTCTTCTATAAACAGGAGAGATGGCACAGTCTGAGCCGGGGGTCCTGTCTCTACCCTTGACAGAGGACCGCACTCGGCTCTGTCTAACCACAGCCAGTAGTAATGCAGGCAGGCTCATGGTGTAACGTGGCAGCTACGCTTCCTTCGCCATGGCTGACAATACTAATGCTCATCTCACAAATACGCAGTGAGGACCAAAGGAGGTGATGTGCTTCCTGTGGACGTGAACTTCTGAGCTTCTCAGCAGGGCCTTCCATGTCGTAGGACTGTCCTCAGTGGAATGACAGCTCCTGAAGGGAGAGATTCAGCTTGTCCTGGCTGACTGCCTACAACTTGGAGTGCTTAATAATGTGATTGAAGGTTGGCTACGTGACCTGACTCCTTCCTGCTTCTCTTTGAACTTGCTCTTCCGAGCTTCCTTGGAGTCATGGTACCTTCTGCTCCAAACAGGCCATGCCCAGGTGTTGTGCTGGGGTGCGCTTCTGCTTGCAGAGGTTGACTTCTGCCTCTGAGTACTAGCACAGCTAGTTCTTTTCAACATCTGTGCTTCAGTTCAAACAGTCAGGGACTGTTTATAAAACAGACGCCCCCTTCTCTACCTCATTATTGTCCTGTGTTCTCGTCACTATTGTCGTTATCTTGTTTACCTGCCTCCTAATATTAGATCCATGAGGACAGGGGCCTTGTCAGCTTCTCAATGCCTGGAAGATTCTGCTCTGTGATGCTCACTGACTGAATAAGGGAATGCTGGCTATTTTTGTTGATTTTGGGGGGTCTGATTAAGAACCATCATCTACTTTATTTCCTCTTCTATATGAAGAAGAGCTTATTAATGTTCAGAGTGCTTTTCAGGTATCAAGCATTGTGTTTATTAGCATCTTTCATGGTAGGGATTGTTACTGTCATCTTAAAAATGACAATGACGGAGGCCAGAGAGGATGATCGACTTGCCTGAAAGGACACAGCTCATAGGATACAAATTCAAAATCAGGTCTGCTTGACCGTAAAGATTGTGTTTTTTTTTTTTTGAACTAACTTTCCATAAAAGCAATGCTGTTTCAGATAAAGAAAAAAAAAAACCCTTTGTGTTCATCTCTGCTTTAAAGGAGGGGGGAGAATCCTGTTTGTAAGTCTCAAGAGAGTCAAGAAGACTGACAGTGAGCTTGGCTTCAGCTCACTTTGCTGCAGAGCCAGATCCCGTTGGGAGGGGGAGGTAAAGACGGCCAGATGATTGGCTTGCCAGGGTTTCTTTTCCGCTGACTTTTTTCACGCCAGTTTTCCGAAGCATCTTTACAGCACGGTGAAAGAAGACACATAAAAGATTCATGGAGCTGCCGCGAACTTGGCTTTCAGAAGAGGACCGCGAAAGGGTACCTTCACACATGCTGCAGGGCTTTCTTCACACCGCGCACCCCACCGCTAGCCGCTTTCTAGGTGCAGCAAGCGGGGGAATGCCAAGTTACCCCTGTGATACGTAACTTTTGCTGATCTTGACTTTCCGGTTAGATAACGAAGATGTTGATTTTCAAGGCCTTCATCTGTAATTGTCCTAAATACTAGTGTCACCAGCAAAAGATCTGGTCACTGTGCCATTGGTAAAGAATTAGAGTTCAAAGCCAGCTGTAACAGTATTTCCCTTGGCCTCGAGTCACGACAATGGATGACATCACATCACCGGGCACTCCTCAGCCCTGGCAGAGCCACAGTACTTTCTAGCCTTCCGGATTCCTGAGATTTGTAAGAGCTGCAGACTTTATAAGCTCAAGGATGCTGTTCTAAGGCCAGGTGTCTCGGGGGGGGGGGGAGAACACTTAGGAGTCACATCCAGCAGGGATGGAATCCTGGCTCTCCCTCTTCCATGGAACATGGAGCCAGTTGGTATCTGTGCTGTGCTGCTCCCTCTGAGACCTGCCCTTTGCCATTCTTTGCTCCCTGAGAGGCTGGCAGCTTTAGATTGCACACTGGGCACCTTGCTGGTTTGCTTCAGTGGGGTCCAGTCAGTGGTGGGCATGGGAAAGCGGTGAGATCAGGACATGGTTTCCTTCACCGTCTCCTGTGGTCCCTTTCCCAGCTGCATCAACCACATATTCTTTGGAGTGGTGTCTCTCCCTGAGGCTACAGCTTCAGTGACTTGTCCATGCCCCCCTTAGCCTGGAGGCTGGGAATGGCCGTTCATTCTTCTTGGTGCCTGTGGGTCTCAGCCCCTTGTTGTGATCCCTTATCCTTACCTGTCCCTCGGGATGTCTTTATCCAAACACATTTTTTGGAATCACGTCTCACTGGACAGATACTTGGTTTTGCTTTTCTTTTTGCATTTCTGTCTTTTAGTTTGCATGGTTTCTGGTGAGAATTTGCTGTGGTTTTTATCATTTTCCCCCCTCCTATAAAATATCCCATCTTTCCCCCCTCTTTGGGCTGTTTTCAGAAAATTCCCCTTTCTCTACATTACAATAGTTTGAATGTGATATGCTTAGAAGTTTCTGCCTGTGTATGTATGTGTGTGTGTGCATGCATATTTTGCCTGGCACTCACTGAGCATCTTTGAACGGTGGCCCACTATTAATTATGAATACTTCTTGGTCATTATTTGCTCACGTATTTCTTCTGCCTACTCTCTTTTCTCGACTTCTATGACATGTGCATTTGGCCTTTTGTTATTCTCTCCTAGCTCTTGAACCCCCGCTCTGTGGGTTTATCTGTTCTTCTTTGTGTGTTCGTCAGGTGATTTCTACTGACCTAGCTGTGTCACACCCTCATTGAGAGCCCTGGGCCCATCAGAGGCTCCTTCATCTCTGTGGCCGTGGTTCTCATTTCTAGCATTTCCATTTGATTCTTTTTTTTCCCACATCTCTGCTGAAACCGTCCATCTGATCTTGCCCCGCGGCCCACCTTTTCCATTAGAGCTGTTAATGTAATTACAGTTGTTTTAAATTCCCTGAAAGGGGTTTTCAACATCGCGGTCATGTCTGAATGTGGGGGTCTGATGACTATGTTTTTTTGCTTTCTCTCGCCTCTTTGCACTGTCAGTTGGAAAACGTGACATTTTGTGTAACAGGGCAGAGACAGAGGTGAGTGTCCTCCTGGGAGATCATTAGTGAGGGCGTGGGAGGTCATGGCCTTAGGAGTAGGGCTGGCTTCAAACTTCACCCTGACTGTGGTTAACCTTGGTGCATCGCAGGCACCAAGTTCTCCAGCAGTACTTTGACTGAGAAACTGCTTTGCCAGAGCTGCTATTTACTTACTTTTTTTCTCTGTCTCCAAGTCACTGCCCCTTCAGCTTTGGGTTCTTCCTACATACTGCCTTAGAGGGGTGTCTCCTTCCGTGTGCTGGCCTTAGAGGGCTGTCTCCTTCCGTGTGCTGGCCTTAGAGGGCTGTCTCCTTCCGTGTGCTGGCCTTAGAGGGCTGTCTCCTTCCGTGTGCTGGCCTTAGAGGGGTGTCTCCTTCCGTGTGCTGGCCCGCCCCTTACCCTTTCCTCTACTGTACTCTGCCTCTTGCTTTTGCTTTGAGATTTCAGGCAGTTGTGGTGGGGACGCATTCTCTATTGTTCTGACAGGGCTTCCGGTGCCCGGGGTGCCCGAGCTGTTCCGTGCTCCTGGTCTTCTTAGGTGGCAGTGCTGGGCTGGAGACCTAGCCTCGCCCTTCTCTGGGCAGAAGTTATTCCATTCTCCCCGTCTTTGTCTCCCATTGAATTGAATGGATTTCACCAGTGTCTGAGGAGGATATGCAGATGCCATTTTCCCTTGCTCCTTATTGGGGATAGGGTGAAAAAGGCATGGGTGGAGTGGGCGGCACTATGATTCCCCTTAGCAGCTGCTGGGCCGGGCCCTCGATCATGTCAGCTGTGAGAGATGCTTCCTTAAGATTTTTTCTTTGTGTGCATGCGTGTGTGTGTGTGTGTGTATGCATATATATGTAGAAACCCCTATTGTAGTTTGTAGGGGTGGGGAGGATCATGAAGAGGACATGGACTTCCCCCATCAATTTCTGCAGCTCTGGCTGAACTTCTCCAGGCAAGCCAGAGCACAGATGTGGTCCTTTTCTGTAGGCTGAGTTCTTGGATTTGGGCCAGTGGCTTTCCCTGTGACCCCCGAGAAGGAATTTGAAGAAAACACATAAATTTGTCTCTTGTCGGGCTTATTTTCATTGTAAAGTTGGGAAGGATGCTCTTTTTAGCGCTCATATCTCTCAAGCACAGACCGAAAGCCAAGTATTTTATTTGAACTGTGTGAATTGAATTCTACGTTCTGCCAGGTGCATTGATAATGCCAGAGCTGGGGTCTGCATCTAGTATTCTCGCGGCAGCGTGTGTGCCTTCTTTATCTCCCTTCCCTCCTGAGTCAACATTTCATTCATAAAATATTTACTAAGCACCTATGAGGTGGCAGAGCCCTAAACTTGAAGCAGAAATAAATTTAAAGAATTAGTAAGGAACCCACATATTTACTGCTGGTGTAATTACAAGAGGAGCTGGCGTGGGGCGCTGTGGGAGGTTAGAGCCACTTCCTCCTATGGAGCATGGGGAAGCTTGTGGCTTCCCCCCACCCAGAGAGTCAGTTTTGGAACTAGCCTCATTCTGTCAGCTTCCTGCCTTGCTTGCTTCTCTTTTCGAGACAAGGTCTCACTATGTAGCACAGGTTGGCTTGGAAATCACTATGCATGTAGCCCAGGCTGCCTCAGCTCCACGAATACCGGGAGTACAGATATGTACCACCCACTACACCTGGTTTTATCAAGACATTTTCTTCACCACTAAGTTCCGTGGGAGCTGGAGCCGAGTCTGAAAGCCGCAGTGTGCCACAGAGCCAAAGACTGCATTGTAGTCTCCCAGAGAGGGGTTCCCCAACAGATGCGGGGTCCCAATAACCTTGACTGTCTACAACAGCAGATTCTCAAAGACAAGCTTCTCTAAAGTATATGCTGTTTACATTAGACGGTGTCCTGTTAAGAGGACTGATACAACCGACTTAAAACTTCCTTCAGTAGCAGCCCACACCACAGGCCTTCCTGGGCTTTTGTTTGCACATTGGGTTTGGATCCACTAAGCAGCCTCATGATGATGTATGCATGCATGTATGTGTGCATGTGTGTATTGCATGTATAACTGCATGTAGTTTCAGACAGAGACTCAGAAAGAGATGTACAAAGGTAGACAGAAGACAGACAGACAGACACGGAGGTGCAGGGAGCTTATAGAGAAGGGGCTCAAGACCAGGAGGAAGAGACAGAAAGAGATAGAGACAGAAAACAAACAGAAGTAGATAGACAGAGACAGATACATAGAAAGAAGGACAGAAGAGGCCAGGTACAGGAGAAAGGGCACAGAAACCTAGAGATGAGAAAGCAGTAGCTCAGAGAAGAGTTAGGAGTCCCAGAGAAACATCAGGACAGAGACACAGAGAGAGGTGACAGACCCAGAAAAGGGGGTTGGGGCAGTGATTCAGAGAGGAAGGGATGGAGACCCCAAGAGAAAGCAAGACAGAGGGAAGGGGGATCATCAAGTCTTTTGATCCCCAGAATGGCCCAGAGGCAGTGATAGTTCTGAAGAGTGGTGAAGACTCTGGTATGAGCCGCTCTGCCCCGTTTGCTCTCGGTTCGTGGGCGCAATCTCATGAGAGCTGGTATTTTACATCATCACTTTGTTTCCAGTCTGAGCTGGAGCACTTTGCTCGGGCCCGGGGTGCATTCCATTTTTCTAGCCCATTTTGGATACTCTCAGGACCCGACTGTTTTCCTGGTTCATACCTTGAATTCTCGAGACCTGACATTAGATTCTATCCCTGCGTGACTTCTGATTCCCACCTCGGCTGAAACATTTTCTTCTGTTGCTTCCGTGGCTTCTCTCGCGGTTTTGTCGGAACAATAGCAGCAGCTCTCACTGAACCCCCGTATTTACCCTGTTGAGAGTCCATGCTTCAGACCGCCCTAGAAACAGCACTGTTTCATCCCTGCCATGCAGGGAAGTCAGGAAGCACCTCGAGAACTGGACCAGTACCGCAGGAGGAGTGGCGACGATGCTCTGGCTCTATACCGACTGCATGACTCGAAGCTTATCATGTGCTTTCTTTGAGCCTGGTGTGTCCATAGTAAAAACAACATGCGGATGGTAATTCTTACTGACTTGTCAATGCATCTCTAGGCCAGGCCCAGGGACTTGCAAACCCGAGGTGCTGTATAGATATTGGGGAAAGGGTCTGACACACAGCAGTGATGTGTTCGCATTCAGTTTGGGATTTGAGGGAGGGAGTGACCTTGGGAACTAATTGCGTGAACAGATTTGCTCTGACAAAGCTAAATCTGTATTGGCTAAATAATGTATATGGGGTTTCTACCAGGCAATGGGGGAAATTGAATTATTTAGTGTATTTCCATTTCAGTGAGCTAATCAAGATAATTGCTATTTTCCTGGATCTTTGTCTTTTCTTTGCAATTAACAAGGATCCTGTTTGGAGAGAGGAATTTAGCTAGTGAACTTTGTACATGGGGCTATGACAATTCCTTTTAGTATAAATTATATTTAAAAATCAATTATAGCCCCCTCCCAACACTGGATCCACTGTAGTGTTCTCGCTATATTACAGCCTGCAAATGAGTCTCCCTCAGTCTTCGTCTTTGTAAAAGAGAAAATACTGCCTGTCGCCCCCACCGCTGTGAGGATTAGCTCAATGACTCGGTTTCTAGCACAGAGCTGATGTTCAACAAGACCAAGCTCTCTGCCAGCTCCTGCGGCCTGTCTAATGCTGACATATTCAGCGGGCTCAGTCGTCTCCAACATGACAAAGAAGAGAAACTTAAAAAAAAAATCTCATATTGAAAAAGAGATGTTACAAGACCCACTCATTAAAACAGCACATCCGTCAACTATATGTATGTGAGATGAATAATTTGCCTAGGACTGTAGTGAGCTGCACTTCTGCCTCTCCGGCTGTACTGCTTTGAGATGCCTATCTCGTATGGAGAGGAGGAAGCAGGTACTTGGAGTGAGCACCATATTACACCCGAAAGCAGAGTACAAATGCATCACTGCCGTGAGGACGGAGGCGGTCAAAGCACACCCATTGCTTACAGAAGCCCACAAACAAATAGTTCAAAATCATTTAGTTCATTTAGGGGTAAAGGGTTCTGTGTCCCCACTTCTGGAAGTTAATTCTGTAGTACAACATGATCTAAGGGATGTTATCATCCCTTAATGAACTTGACTTCTTAAAAGAAAGGCCAGGTGATGTTTATAGCATGAGTTTGAGAAGGGAGAATGTAATGAATGCCCTAAGCTCATCCAAAATTAAAAAAAAAATGGAACCTCAATTATGTAGAAAATTCATTCATGTGGGGCGTTCCCTTTATTCTCACCTTCCTGCTTATATGAAGATATTAACACTTGAAGTAGTTTAGGTCGGCATCATGTTGCTGTGGTCCACTGTGTCCATTTTACAGGAAAGTGAGACCTAGTGAGATTAAGGCTATGGTAGAGCTGGGATTGAAGGCCACGTCTATGAGTCCAAAGGTATTCTTTACCACTGAACCATTTCCCTTCTAGGATAAATCATTCAGAGCACGACCGTGCAGAACCTATCACTGGTAAGGGTCTTCAGTCCCAATCCTGAATTAAAAGGAAACCCATAAAAAGTACATTCTGCCAAATCATTCATCTTCAATCTTACAGTGCATCCCATAGAGCACAGCCCCATCTTGATACTTACTCATAAAATGTCGTCCACCCATTTTCATTGCTCTTGGTTGCCAAGAGGCCAGAGTTGCCATGGTACGTCATCATTGCCAGCTCGTGTCCTTGAGTGGTCACGCTTCTGAGTGCACTGTTGGTGCCCATGGTTACCCAGTAGACCTGGCCATCTGGGACTACCAGCCAGAGGGGCATCCCGGTAGAATCCCGGCGGACGTTCACCATGTTGCCGTTGTTGTCGGTGATGTGTGTGATGTCACCGTCCCCTGTGTAAGTGAAGTTGTACAGGTAGTCTCCTGTCGGCAGGCTCTGGGTGTACAGGTGCTTGCCACTGGTGTCAAAGAGGTACAGCTCCTGGTCAATGGGGGAGGACAGCTCGTACATGTTCTGGGTGTTGAGGAAAGGCTTGTTCTTCCGGATGAATCGGATTCGGATGTTTCCGAGGTCAGCCACATAGAGCTCCCCGTCGGCACACACAGCCAAGGAAGAGGGGGTATTCAGCTTGGCATCCTTGGCGTAACCATCATCTCCGGAGAAGCAGTCACAGTTGGCATCGTTTTTACAGTCGCAGCCACTGGGGGCACCGGCGACCAAGGAGATCTCACCGCTTGTCGTGACCTGCCTGACACGGTTGATCTTTTTCTCATCCGTCTCGGCGATGTACAGGACTCCGTTGTGCGAGACAGCTAAAGCCGTGGCTGACTCCAGGGTGGCGTGGATGGCCACCTTGCTCAGCAGGAAGTGGTCGATGCCAGGGACCTGGCAGTGCATGGGCCTCCCGGCGACAATGCGCACCTGGTGGTTTTCAGAGATTTGCAGGACCACGTTGTTGTCGAGGACATAGAGGGAGTTGTCCATCGGGTTGATGGCTAAGTCTGTGGGCCACTCCAGGCGAACCTGACAGTGAAGACACAGATACTCAGGTGACGCTGGGACGCTCACTAATCATCACCCCCAAGTCCCCAATAACCCACTGTTGTGTCCCAACGGCCTTTATATACAGTTTGACCCAGCTGGGCAGAAACAGAAGAAGGGGACCATGGCCTCAAGATGGATTGGAGTCAGACAGGCTTGGTTCCGAACCTAGACCCATCACTCATGACCTTGGGCAGGTTACTTTGCTTTTCTGAGCTTCAAAATTCATATTGGGACAATGGGGTGACAACTGTGCCTCCTGACACACAGTAAGTGCTCGGACTGGGATGATGGATAAACGGATGCGGGAGGGAGAGGAAGATGGAGTCTGGAGGCTGACACTGGAGTTGCTTGGGGGATTTCAAAAGATCTCCGTGAAATGCTGACATGGCTCACGCATGAAGGCGACTAACACAAAGTCAGGCTTGGGGGGTGTACATCCAGAACATCCATGCCCCTGTCTGGCCCAGGATTCTAGACTAGTGGTTTTCAATTTTGGCCCCCTATTCGTGCTATCAACCGAGATTGTAGAAAACGTTCTGAGCAGTCGGATAAGTTGGGTCCTTGGTGTAGATGGTCTGCTCGTTGGGGTTGTTAAAAGGTGACTTCCTAGGTGATTATTTCTTGAGTTGGGAACCATATCTGGTTCTTCTCTTAAAGGGAAATCATCAGACCAGCAGTGCCAGCTGGCCCCCCTTGCAGCTGGTCAGAAAGGCAGAATGCCAAGCTTGCCCAAACCTACTGAATCTGAACAGATCCCTGCGGGACCTGGTTCACCACCGAGCTGGGCAAAGCCTGATTGTCACAGGTGGGGCGTCTCGAGGCCTTCAGAGAGCAGGTCCTACTAGAAAGGATTAATGATACTTGCAGTGGGACTTAGGCTCAGAGCCTGGAGCCTCACATTGAGGCTGGGGAAGTGGCTGGAGTCGCGGCCTTTGAGTGGGTGCCTAGGCAAGTGCAGCCATCAGGGTTTGGGGTGAGCAAAGTTTTACTTCAAAGATTGCTGCATGTATCATACTGAGAAGGGCTGGCCGAGGGAAGCCCTTGGCTGATAATGTCCCCAAGAGGCCCAGCCACACTGCACGTATTCTGGAAATATTGACCAGTGCTTCTTGCAGCTGGTTTTCCAGCTCTACCTGAAGACCCATCACCTTGAAATTCCTGGGCTTCCTGCAAACCCTTGACATTCAGTCTGTTTTGGGGCTTATTCAAACAATATGAATAATGTAATTAGAAAGTCTCTGTTCTGGGAATTTGCTTTTGCATGCTAGTAGTATTTATAGTTTTTTTTTTAAATTTTTCAATACAGGGTCTCTCTCTGTAGCTTTGGCGCCTATCCTGGAACTAGCTCTTGTAGACCAGGCTGGCCTTGAACTCACAGAGATCTGCCTGCCTCTGCCTCCCGAGTGCTGGGATTAAAGGTGTGCACCACCACAATCTTACTGTTTGTTTTTGTTTTCTGTTTTTTTTTTGTTTTTTTTTTTTTTAAATCATGACCATTTTAATAATGGCAACAAACCAAAACAACAAAAACCCCAAACCAAACAGAACCAACTCAGGTGCCCAAAAACCAAGAACTGGCTAAATAATGATAGAGCATTTACTGGGTTTGTAATTTAGAAGCCTGTGAATCCTCTTTTCCCATGATACTGTAGGTCAGCGGTTCTCAGCCTTCCTAGCGCTGCAACCCTTCCGTGTGGTTCTTTACGCTGTGCTGACCCCTCAACCATAGAATTACTTTACAGGAGCTGAGCCGCTGAGCCTCTTGTTCCTCACCTCACCGGCCCTAGCCCGGCTGTAGAGCAACTGCTGCACCCTCCCCCAGTGCTCTCTGGGGCATGATCCTGCCAGCTTTTGGCTACATCAAGAACACGCGGTTTGCTTTAAAGTGACAGGAGACTTTTCAATTTCCTAAAACCCATTCCTTGTCAACACTGGCCGCTAAATATTTTATGCCCTCTGGTCCTGTGGCACCTTGGGGACTTCCTTGCAGAGACCTTTCTGCCTGTCATTATGATGAAAAGATGGCGCCCTGATGGGTGGGGGGGTGGGGGGAAGGAGCAGAGGGGGAGGGGGGCAGAAGAAAGGAACAGGTGAGTGGTTTTGCATTTTCTGCTTGTTGTTTATGTGACTTTGTGCCTGGGAAAGGAGACCGCTGCTCTCAGCTGCTTTGGGCTCTGAAGTACTGTACCTCTGGCTTGATGTCTCTCCACCAGACCCCATGTGTTCCCCTCTTTGATTTCTCCTTGGTTAATGATAATGCTGCCACATCTTCAATCCCCATCACCAGAATGTTAGGGCTGAACCTCAGAACTCCTGGGGCCCTCGGGCTCCTACGTCCAAGGAACCTGGGGTGGAGGGGGCTCCCTTTCCCAGCTGTCCTGGGCATTCTGTATCTCCATCAAGATGTTTTGAGGCCACTGCTTTGACACGGAGTGATGAGCATATGCAAATGTATTATCACAGGAATAACTCGGTGAATGTCTACAAACGGCTCGCAGAGCAGGAGGGAGGGCGCAGGCTACCTCACTTCCTGTTCACCTCCACAGTCACTAATGGGTCAGGTCACCTCACTCAAGTTTCTGAGACCCCAAACTTCTTTTCCCATATCAGATAGAGCAATCAACATTATCCAAGGTAGTTGTGGCGAATGAGACCATAGACAGGGAAGTTCTTTATAGAGTTTCGGGAACTAATATTTACATCCTATTACCAGCTGGTGGCCCTGGGCTAGGCAATTATGTTCATGATCTCATTAGAAAGATTCATTTCCCATCCTTGATGAAACCCAGGCCAGGGCTCTGTTTATAAAGGCATTTCCTTTCGCTCAGCCTCAGTTTCCCTCATTCTACCCCAGGGATGATGGTGGCAAATAAACGAGAAAAGAGAAGTTGTACTCAGCTCTGACCTCATTTCCAGCAGAGTGAGTACCTGGCACATGGTAAGTTCTCATTTTGGCTGCACCGTATGGAGCGGTGGTTTTACCTGGGGAGCTGAGAACCAGCCTCCAGGGCTGTGGCATCTGCTTGTCTACCACATGCCCTCCCGCACTATGTCTCCTCCCAAATTCCATGCTTATCTGCTCTGTAGGCTTTGGTCATGGTTTCTGTGGCTTTCCTTCTTGGTCCCCAGAGGAAAGCCAGCTAGCTGGGTGTTGTCACTAGAGGGATCCCTGAAAACAAAATGCCACCTCCCATATTTGTGTGTAAAAACAGATGCCCGTGTTAAGAGTTCATTGAAAAAAAGAATCCAATTCTTACATTCAGACAAAGGCAGCAAGGACCGGGAGTAGAGATTTTACTCCATGATTTCTCAGGATGTGGCGTTTGTGTTTTTCTCCCCTTCGATGTGCCAGCTGCCTTCCAAAGCCTTTGGTGTGAGTGCCGGGCAGCGCCTGTATCCAAACCTAAGCAACCTTCCAGTGTGTGGATCGAAAACGTTTGGGCACCCTGTGCTGGCTGGTTGAGGGCCCATTTAGAGAGGCAAAAATACTTGTCTGCACATCCCGAGGTTTTTGGCGGCTTCCTCCTGGGTAATTCTAGCTTGCTCACAGACTGGAGAGAGAAACCCTCGAGCCAGCACAGCAAACCTTGCCAAATTGCAAAGACCGTGGCAGAGAACAGATTTTGCTCTGGAAGGCATCATCGCAGAAGCTGGCACACGGGACACTGTACCAGCACTGGGCTGGGAGGGGATGTGGGTGCTGGGACTGCCAACAGTGTGGTCATGGGGCTTGGAGGAGGCGTTCAGAGATGGGTGTTAGTAACAGAGGAAGGCATGGCAAGCGAGGCTGGGAGAGGGCCCCGTCAGCTTATTTATATTCTCTATGCTCCGATAATGTTAGCAGGATGGTTGCTCACCAATTGAACTCAAGCTCAGCTCTGATCCAGGACCTGGCAGTAAAGGACCTGGCCCTTGCCAAGTCATCAGAGGATATACTGGATAGCCAGTCACCATTTGGGTTCCTGATGTCTACCTTCTGAGGCCCAAATCCCTTGGTATAGTATGAGGTCCTTCTCTCAATAGCTCTAGGCCATTCTTCCTATCTCAGCTCCCTTCAAAGTGCCCCCTGCTTTGTCATTCAAGCCTCTAATGTTTTTTGAGGGTCTCATGTATCTCAGGCTGACTTTGAACTTATCATGTAGCTAAGAATGACCTTGAACTTTGGTTCTCCAGAACCAAATAATCAGAAGTGGGATTATAGGAGTGTGCCACCATATTTAATTTATATGGACCTAGGGATTGAACTTGGGGCCTTGTGAATGCCAAGCAAGCAATATTCTATCAACTGGGCTGCACCCCCAGATTTCCAGTGTTCTTTGACCACACTAGGCCTGGTAACATCTTTACATCTTTGTACATACCATCTCTGTTCTTTCATTCTTTTTTTTTTTTTTTGTCATCTTGCAAACCCCTGGTCCAAACTTGGTACCCACGCCACCTTTTAACTGAAAGTGGATGCTACGATACTTTTCAATCATTACATCTCAAGTTTTGATCCCATGTATTGTTTCATGCATTTCCAAGGCAACCCTGCCATGCTGATGTCAATGGTGAGGAGAAATGAGGTTCAGAAGAATTCACAAACTCATACATGCACCGAAGCTTGGGGTAGCTAGGGTTCAGCCAGCTGTCCAACAAATACGGGGTGGGCTCTGACTGTAGAGCAGGCACTGTGGTTAAGCAGAGGAGACGGCAGGCCGAATGCCTGCCCTCATGCAGCTCATGGTCTGGAAGACATACCAGTGTCTGCACATGGTGTCAAAGAGGAAGCTCAGAGCTATGAGTTTAAGCTCACCCTGTTCTGCTGGCCCGGGAAAAGATTCTGTCACTGTCCTCCGAGTCCCGACTCCAGCCACACACTTGTTAGACCTAATGGTGAACCCTCAGGGCAGTTAGGCTGGGGTAGTTTCTTCCTTGTCTTTGACCTCTGGTAAATCAACACAGGCCATGAACCAAGCGGGACCCATTCAGAGGCCTGAACGGTGCCAAGAGGAGCAGTCATCCGGCTGGCTGGGTAACAGATGACAGGAAGGACACACAGCACACAGGGTCCCAGCAGACAAAGCCTTCTCACCTGAGAAATATCCATGACGGAGTCACAGCTGAGGGGCCTGGCGGAGGTGAGGTCGTTGGAGCCCAGCAAGGTGGAGATGATCCCGTTTTGATCGACGCGTCGGATCATCGTGCCATCCACGAAGTAAATGAGCCCGAACTTGTCCACTGTGATTCCTAGGGTGGAGAAGGAGACAGGGATTCAGCACTAGAGATGAGAAGGAGCCGTACAGGAGAAAGCTTTGGGATCTGGCATCTACTCCCACCCAGCCCTCTGTCCCTCTGCAAGGGTCCTATACACGGAGGTCAGCAATAGAACACTGAGCTACACCCAAATCCCTCTAGCTCCCTTTTGTTGTTTACCATTTTATCTATTACTTACTTTTGTTTACTTTTAAATTTTAAGAAAAAGAATCTAAAATTGTTACTATTTCTTTGAGACAGGACCTCATAGAGCTCAGACTGGTCTTGAGTTCCAGATCTAGAGAAGATGACCTTGAACTCTGGAACTCCTGTCTCTACCTTCCAAGAGTGCTGGGATTATATAGCATGACCAGTGCTATGCCGTTGCTGGGGCCTGAACCTAGGGCTCTGTGCGTGTCAGGCAAGCTCTCTATCAATCGAGCTACATCCCCAGCCCCTCCCGCCCCCTCCTGCAGATGAACAGGGTGCAGGGAAGGTGTCAAGGCTTTGAGTGTCCCATGAGTGAGGGATTAAAATCTGGTGTCCTAGACCCCGGGCTCTGGCTTCCCACTTTGCTGTTGCAAGAGAGGTTTCATCTTTCATTTGGCTACCAACAGAAGCTCGAGGTAGGGGTAGGGAAGATGTTTGCCAGCCTCGCTGTGAATTATTTAAACAAACCTATTTCTGAAGTCCTGCAAGCACAATCATGGATCTCCTTTCCAGTAACCATTTCTCTTTTCTTCCAAGACAGCCATCCTTTCAGGTCACTGACCCTTATTGTTTCCATTTTATTGGTCACTGCAGGTTTGTGTACGGAATGGGTTTGTTGACTGTGGGGTCTCGGGGGTCCAGGCTGTCACTCAGCACCCTCCCTTTCACCGGACCGCCCTTCCTCAGGTCTCTGTGACCAAGTCACTGGACCGCCTGGCATCTGTTTTCTTACTTGTGAGATCAAAGGGCTGTTTCTGCCTCAGGCCCAAGAACTTCTAAGGAGCCCGTGGCACCCCCAGCAGGCAGCTTGAGAAGATCTCACGTGAGGTTTGCGAGGTTTGCGGTGTTGAAGAGCACCCTGGGTGATGGTAGGGGTGGTACAAGTCAGTCAGAAGGTCATTCAGGAGTTGGTTCCTCCTGGCCAGGGATACATTTCACAGTCACCTGGAGAGCTTTTACTTGGCCTCACATCTGGCAATACTGCTCAGGAGATGGCAGGGACAAGGGCTCATGTATGTATCCAAAATTCCTGGGTGGTATCTGCCATCATGTAGACAGTGAGGGGTGATGGGTTTTGAAATGGAGGCACAGGACTGAGTCAGAACCACATGCAGTACTGTGGGAAATGACAGACCCAGGAGGGCGGTGGTGACATAAAGGGTGATCTGGTCACTTGATTGGCCCTGTTTTCTTTTGGCCAGCCAACACAAGGAGGGGTTAGAGGAGGCCTTAGGAGAAGGCAGGTCTGAGCTCTGAGGTGCCGGATTTTGTGATTTCACTTCTGACTCTTGGTCTCCTTATGGCTGTATGGGATGACAGCTTCTGACAGGGGAGGCCAGGGAGACACCTCAGTTGGTAAACTGAAGACCTTCTAGTACCAGAATCCAAGCCGCACGGCCCTGGTGAGCCATCCCCGTGTTCCTCTTCACACACAGAGACACATACAGAGACTCACACCACACAACACACACACACTGATACACCACACAGACACATGCAGACATAGACACTCAGACACACAGATTCACACATATGCACACACTGACACACCACATACACACAGATTCATACACATGCACATACACGCGCACACACACACACACACACACACTGATACACCACACAGACACATGCAGACATAGACACTCAGACACACAGATTCACACATATGCACACACTGACACACCACATACACACAGATTCATACACATGCACATACACGCGCACACACACACACACACTGATACACCACACAGACACATGCAGACATAGACAAGCAGACACACAGATTCACACATACGCACACACTGACACACCACACACACACACACAGATTCATACACATGCACATACACGCACGCGCGCGCACACACACACACCCACACACACCGACACACACACTGGTAGTTGGGGGCACAACTGACTTGGAATTCTTAGTTCCCAATATTCTTCAGTGACCACTGTGACCGTGAACCAGCAGCCAGTACTGTGTGCTTCCAGGGCCTAGGTGGGTTCTCAGGTCCTTGTGTCTCTTCCAGGGTTAAGGCCTGCAGGGATCTCTGAGTGACAGCCAGAACAGTCATCCCATCCCTCTGCAAAGGTCTGGGAGGCTGGAAGAGGAGTCAACATCCATGTGCAGGCAGCTTCAGGGCTGGAAGCCTTTGCTGTGGTCCTGCCTAGAATGGCAATTAATTTCCTTCCTTCTGCAGAGTCTGCCTGTCTGCCCGGCTATGCCCTGTCTCTCCCTCCCATCTGCCAGGGCTATGAGCGCTCATGAACAATTGGGTTTCTTGTTTACCAAGTTGGCCGCGCAGGCTAATAGGAGTGATCCGTCCCCTGATTAATTATTTCATATTTTCTCCTTTTGTTGTGCTAAATAGATGGACATCTTTCCTCCTCCCTATTGCGATGTGACTGCATATTGCTGAGTCCCTGTCAGTCCTGTCTGGGCTAATTACAGGCTTTCAGGCAATGGTGCCGCCACTCCATCTGGATGGGTGAGGGAGGGGACCACAGGCGTTCAGAACAACGGAGAAACGCCAGGAGAGAAGAAAAATCTCTCAGGAAGAAACCGTTTTAATTTGGAGGGACTAGGATGCTGTATCTGACAGGGGCCGTGGGGATCATTTGACCCAACATGCTTATTTACAAACGGGGAAACTGAGAGCGATGATAGTATCAGAAGAATCACATGCAAACCTGGGCTTGTTCTCTACTGCTTACTCCTTACTAAGGAGTCCCAACTAAGAGGGAATTTAACCCTTGACGACACAATACTTCCCCTGTAGTTATCGCCTGACCATCCATTAGTTAGGTAGACAACCTGCCATGATGCTGTCCCGTCGCATCTGCGTGATTATATAACATACTATAATGGCAGTAATAGGGATCTCCTTTGCTTACTGTTTACTGTGCACCTAGCTGTCCCTAGTAGACATTTATATTCCTGACATTTAAGTTGGATTATGACTGTGTAGTATAACCTTGTAATACAGAGGAGGAAAATGAGGTTCAGGGAGGTTCAACAACTTGCCCGACATCACTCAGTTACTGGATGACAAAGCCTGAATTTGCATACACGATTTTCCTGAAGTCTACTGCTTTGATTTGAAGCCAGACCTTGAAACCTGGTGCTTCTTAACAATATAACCATTTCTAACAGTTTTACAGGGCCACATGTGAAATGTATCAACTTTGACCCGGGAACAGTCTTAGAAGGTAGGCACAGAGAGTATTATTATCCTCATTTTATTGAGTAGGGCCTGAGGTTTAGAGGCTCGAAGTTCCTGGCTATTGCGTTTGCAACATAGTAAATGTTCTTCTGGAGGACGCTTGCTGGCAAAGATGGCGTCTCTCCTGTCAGGCCTCCTGAGTCTCCAGGCAAACAGGTCTCTCAGCTTAGAGCCCCAAACATAGCTCTTCCTTCTTACATCTCAGGGCCTGTGTCTCCTCGCTCCTATCAGAGTGCTCCCATCCAAGGTTCATTTATTCATTTATTCTGCTCCAGTGAGCTTTGCGGTGTCTTATGAAGCTCTGTGCACTTGGTAAATGCTTGAGGGATGGAGAATTAGAGACTGAGTCTACTGTCTATTCAAGGAAGACACAGGACAATGCCTTTGTGTGGCAATAACCAAGAAAGCCTGCAAGGGACGGGGCATCAGTTTGTAGAACCCTACACGGCTGTGAAAGTGAGTAGCTAGGAGGCTGCTCACTGTCACGGAGAAGTCACGCTGTGTCGTTTAGACAAAAGCAGCCTAATGAAGAGTGTGCTTGATGTGGTTTCATCTTGTTTGAGTGCACTGACTAGTGTGCACAAACATTCAGAAAAAAAGATGAGCAAAGACAGGTATTGTTAACTGGGGTGGTTTCCGGCAGGTGGAATTACCACAGTTCCCCTGTGTACTCTGTGTCTCTGAGGTCTGTTGCTGATGATTGCCTATTATATATATAATATATTATATATAATCTATTTATACATTTGTATTATATTATATATTATATAATACACATAATTGTAATATTATATGCCATATAATATATTTGACTGAAATCTCTCTCTCTCTATATGTGTGTGTGTGTGTTTGTGTGTGTGTGTAGATATAAATCTATATATGTGTGTGTGTGTAGATATAAATCTATATATATGTGTGTGTGTGTCTGTGTAGATATAAATCTATATGTGTGTGTGTAGATATAAATCTATATATGTGTGTGTGTAGATATAAATCTATATATGTGTGTGTGTAGATATAAATCTATATATATGTGTGTGTAGATATAAATCTATATATGTGTGTGTGTAGATATAAATCTATATATATGTGTGTGTGTGTAGATATAAATCTATATATATGTGTGTGTAGATATAAATCTATATATATGTGTGTGTGTAGATATAAATCTATATATATGTGTTTGCGTGTCTCTCTGTGTGTGTAGATATAAATCTATATATGTGTGTGTGTGGATATAAATCTATATATGTGTGTAGATATAAATCTATATATATGTGTGTGTAGATATAAATCTATATATGTGTGTGTGTAGATATAAATCTATATATATGTGTGTGTGTGTGTGTAGATATAAATCTATATGTGTGTGTGTGTAGATATAAATCTCTATATATATATGTGTGTGTGTGTGTGTGTGTATAAATTCAACCCCGAACAAATGGTACGGTTTCAACGTGAGGCCTTACCCCTGGGATTAGTGAGCGTGGCCTCCGTGGCTTTCCCTCCGTCTCCGCAGCGAGTGTCATCAAAGGGGAGACACTGGTCACCAGTCCCTGCCACCACCTCAGAGTTCTTGACTAGGTCCTTCGCCACTGTGCTGGACTTGATCCTGAAGACCCGCCGGCTGTTGGTGTCAGACAGGAAGACAGCCCCGCTCATGGGGTCGGTAGCCAGGTAGTATTTGTGTGCCGGGCTGTGGCTGCAAGGGAATCAGGGCTGGGTGAGCACTTGTCTTCTCTCCGTCATTAGCTAGAAAGGTACATCACGAGTAGGGCCGCACTACCCTGAGGGTGCCGGATCTCATTGGACCTCAGAAACTAAGAAGGGTTGGGCCCACTTAGTACTTGGATGGCGGATCTATGACATGAACCCCCAACAATTTGATTCTAAGCAAGATGCTCTTACAAGGATACTGTTTTTATTGTTGGCTACCTGAGAGCTCCGCCTAATGATCCCTCCCCCTTCAGATACTAATGCAAAATCTCTTGCCTGGCCTGGGGATATGGCTCAGGGGGTAAAGTACTAGGACTTGAGTTCAGTACCCAGAACCCATGTTAGAAAACAATAATCCAGCTGTGGGAACATGTTCTAGTAATCACAGTGTTTAGTAGGCAGAGACAGGCAGCTCCTGGGCTCACTGGCCAGCTAGCTTGCACTCCTTGGTGAGCTCTAGGCCAGTGAGGGGCTGGCATAAAGAAAAGGTTCTATGGTGCCTGAGAAGCACCACCCAAGGTTGTCCTTTGGTTTCTACATGCATGTATACATATCTGATGCCTACCTGCACATACATGTGCCCTCACACCATACATACATGCATACATATACCAAAAAAAAACCCCATCAGGCCTCTATCAAATGCTGAGCTCATGCTTTCATTTCTTTTTTTCCTTTGGGTGTATTTGTGTTTTGCCTGCATGGATGTATGGCAACCATGTGTATGCAGTACCCACAGAAGCCAGAAGAGGGCATCAGATCCCCTGGAACGCAAGTCACAGACTGCTGTGAGCTGCCATGTGGGAGCTAGAAATTGAACCCAGTCCTCTGGAAGCGCAGAAAGTATTCTTAATAACCAAGCCATCCTTCTAGTCCCCGCATGTTTCCTTAAAAAGATTATCAATGAAGTTTTTCATAGGAGACGGCTAATTCAAGATAGGAACATGCAGGCACATGGCTTTAATGACCCAAGAATTTTAAACAAGCCTTTCTCTCTAAGATTTTTTTTCTATTTGTTTGGTTTTTTTTTTTTTTTTTGGTTTTTCGAGACAGGGTTTCTCTGTAGCTTTGGAGCCTGTCCTGGAACTAGCTCTTGTAGACCAGGTTGGCCTCGAACTCACAGAGATTCGCCTGCCTCCGCTTCCCAAGTGCTGGGATTAAAGGTGTGTGCCACCACCGCCCAGCTTCTAAGATTGTTACAGCAACTTCCAGTTCCATCTTGGGACTGACAGGTAAGACACTGGCTAGACCTGCCTCCTGCCAGTGTCCACCCCATTTCCTGTTGCTCCTCATGATGGACTTAATTGGGAACCCAGGTGTCTCCCTCACTGCATTCAGCCATAAATGAGACGCAGGATCAGTTTCTAATCTGCAGGGAACTTCGGGAGAAAGAAACAGAGCAGGAGCGGTGTTGATAGGGGTCCTGTTTCTGGAAGAAAGTCACAAAAACTGGACTCTGGTAACAGGAAAGCCGGACCATGCAGAGACACGAAAGGGATGCGGCAGTCTAGCCAGAGGCTGGGGAAAGTGTTCAGGGTACGAAACCAGCTCAGTCTCCATTCTGAGGTGGGCTCTGAAACTTGGGTGTGTCATGCGGCCCCTGGACCTCCAGCTTCCTTCAGTTAGAAGATGGGAGTGTTGGTGCTTGCTTACCCTGCCTGCATCCACTCTTCTACCCTGTTCCCCTTTGCCATTTATTCTCCTATTCTCCAGGCACCCACTCAGGGACCTTTTCCAGTAAACTTCCCTGGCCATTTTTTCGTGTGCCCTAGGGTTCATGCTAGTTATTATCTCACACGAAACACAAAGCCATGGCTATTTATACGTCTTCCATTCTACCTGTCAGTGCTCAAAGGGGAAATGGGCAGAGTTTTATTCTCTTTTGCATGCCCAGTGCTCAACATGCAGCTTCCCAGCCCTCCGGAGCAGCTTGTCCTAAGCAGATAACATGGCTATGTTCGGCTTATTTAGGTGGTATTTGCATTGGAATCACTTAGTTTTCCCTTTACTTTCCGTGGGGTTGGTGGTAATAGCCCAGACATTTTGTTTATCTTGAGATGTCCCCCTGGGGCTTAGAAGGTGGCACAGAATTAATCTTCCCAGACAATCCTGATCCTGGCTTAATAAAAACGCAGTGACCTTAGATCCTGCTTTGTCACCCTGGAGCATCCTGGGCTCCCAGCTTCCTGTGACAGCCAGGAGGCAGGGGGACTATTTCATTTTTGTGTGCATCACTCTTGATAAATGGCTACTATCTACCTTGGCAGAAAGAGGCCCCCGAGGGAGGATGGTGGAGGCCCTGTCCACTTAGATTAGCCCCTTGAGTTTCCAGCTCACATGGCCCTGCACAGTCTTGGAGAAGTGTTACCTGTGTGGAGCTTCTCAAATGGGTGAATTCGGGAGAAGGTGGCCTTGGCAGGATTATTCCAGAGTCTATAAAAGTTATGGCTGCATTATTTATGCTTATCTGGTGGTCAGCATAGAAGAAAATGCTTGCTCTGGATGGAGATGGTGAAGGTTTAAGTCAGTGAAATGCTGTGTTTCCTTCAGCTGTCCAATGGTTAGGTCTCTGCTCTGCCCACACACTGGCCTTTAGAGACATACATACATGCATGCATACACACACACACACACACACACACGATGGTTGTTTGTTTTGAGGCAGGGGCTTATTTATCCCAGGCTGAACATCAAACTCATCACATAAATAGGATATCTCTGAACTCGGCATCAAACTCACCATTTAGCTGAGGCTATCCCTGAACTTGGGACTGTCCTGCCCTGCCTCCCAAGTGCTAGGATTATAGATGTGTATCACCAAACTGGCTGTATTTGGTGCTGGGGATAAAATCCAGGGCTTTGTGTGAGCACTCTCCCAAGTGAACTACCTCCCTAGCTTCACATTTCTTCCTCATGCCAGCCAGCACTGATACCTGCACCATGTCTGTGGCTTCCACCGGGCCTTCCCTGAGACAGCAGCTCCAGCAGCCTGTGGAGCAGAGCTGGGGAGCTGATCACATGTGTGGAGGGCTAGCTTTGGACTGCATAGAAACTCTGCAGGGGTGACTTGAGGTGGCATTCTTGCTGACATGCTTGGCAGGCCAAGTTAGGAGGAGGCATAGCTCCTCTATCAGTAGAATGCCCTGCCAAGAGTCGGCCTTGAGTATACAGATGTGCACTGTGCGTCAAATGCTACGATTAGGTTGTGATTTTTCTACTGATGAAGTGTTTTTACATATTATATAACAGCAAAAGTTATTCCCATAACAACAGGCTTCTTGTTTAGATTAACTAGGGCACAAAGCTCTTGAAATAATTTGTAACAAAGTTGTGAGTTTCTGTAACTATTTCCAAGTATTATCAGAACCTAGCTTGGATTGTGATTTGAGTATTGTAAAAGAGCACTGGCTTTGCAATAAAGTATGCAGTTGTATCTCCTACTCTGTATCCCCTGTGTCCTGATTTCTGTGGCACTACCCAGGGTCATCCACAACAGAGGTAGTTGGGGGAGGGTCCCCGACACACATGGATTGGGATATGTCTGACACGGAAGAATAAGGATTCTGTCCTGCCCACACTTGACACACACGGCCTCACCCCCGCCCCTGATAACTATCGCATTATGTAGGGACTGTCTTCTTACATTTCAGAATGCTGAGCTGGACAGAGATGAAGTCCTGGACCAGGACCTCAAACTGCGCTGTGAATTTCAATCTTTACCTGCTCGGCTCCACCATCTGTGCTTTCTCTTTCCCCACACGGCTGCTGTGGTTCCCGAGCACATCAGTGCTGGGCCCGAAGAGCCCGAGGATCTGCTGCAAGCCATCCAATCCTCGAAAGCGTGTGATGGGAGAAAGCTCACCCCACCCCCGTGCTCCGTTCCTGGACCCCACTTCTCTGCGATACACACCGCAGCCTCATGTTTCCACTAGAGTTAGCGCAGACCTTGCTTCTAGTGTCTGTAGCGCTTTTACAGGCTCTTCTCTGCCGAGCCGTCTGTCTGTCTCCTCAATAAAACCTTGAACTTGGGACTGGAGAAATGATTCAGCAGTTAAGGACCTGAGGACCTGAGTTCAATTCTCAGCACTCACATGGTGGCTCACAACCATCTTTTTTGTAGTTCTTTTGTATCCAGTGCTCTCTGTAGCCTCCAAAATCATTTGATATACAGACATACACAGGCAAAAATCCATACATAAAAGCCGCTGCTACCACCACCACCTTCTTGAACTCTTCTGGAATAGGTACTGATTTCAATTCCCATAATGATTCTGAATGCACAGATTCAGAGGAATTGTTCTAGACAGTTCTGCTGAATTCTGTGTGAATGAATGAATGAATGCATGCATGAATGAATTTAGCCTCATTGCTGGAGTATTCACAGGAAATATCCATTGCTAGTGATCTTTGATTGTCCTAGACAGCAGAATCACCTATGAGAAGCATCCTGAACCAAAGTGGCTGAAGGGCTGGGCTCTGCCTATAGGGTCTCTTCAGTTGAGTCCTAGGCACACTCAGACTTGAGAATCAAGCAGAGCTTCTCAAACTGTAGTGTGTTTAAGAAGATGTTACTAAAATACAGATCTCAGTTCCATAATGCAGAACTTAGCATTTCTGACAGTTCCTGAGCACACCGGTAAGATTGATGTGGGAGTCCCCTCTGTGTGTTGCTTGTATTGGTTAATGAAAAAAGAAACTGCCTTGGCCTGATAGGGCAGAACTTAGGTAGGCAGAGAAGACAGAACTGAATTCTGGGAGGAAGAAAGCAGAGTCAGTGAGACACTATGGATCTGCCACCCAAGATAGGTGTGCTGAATTTTACACGGTAAGCCACTGCCATATGGCGATACACAGATTAATAGAAATGGGTTAAATTAAGATGTAAGAGTTAGCCAATAAGAAACTATAGCTAATGGGCCAAAGAGTGTTTTAATTATTATAGTTTCTATGTGATTATTTCAGTTCTGGGCAGCTGGGACGAATAAGCAGCTGCCTCCTTGCAACATGAGATCTGCTGTAAACCATGCAGGACTTGAAAGTAGGTGCTGGGAGCTTGTCCGACAGCAGAGGCCCCAGGCCTAGGTCCATGGACCGGGAACATTTTCAGACTCTGCAGACTGTGTCTAACCCAATCTGATGTCCAGGACCCTGAGCAGGGCTGGGCACAGAGCTGGATCGCAGCTCTGCTCCATAGCTGGCTACAGGGAACTCCAAGGTTATCTTTTAGCTCCAGGAATGTGACCTTGGCTATGTTAGCATTCCTGAAGTCAGTGAGTTGAAGTCAAACTCCCCTGTACCCTCTTTGGGAAGAAGTAGGGAAGTTCTTGGTAGAGATTGGGAAGTTGGGAGTCTCTTGTAACTAAAGATATCGCCTCCCTACTTCTGAGGGAGAAAAACGTCCTTTGGTCCCAGAGTAAAATGTCCTTTGAACAAGGGAGCCTTATTAAACCACTCTGGATGCAGCCCTGACAGAAACTAGTTCATTTTTTACCACCAGTGAGCAGACATGAGTGCTTAAGCCAGATAGGCAAAGGTTCAGACACTGACGTGTGCTTGGGTAGACTGCATTGCCACTCTGAGATTCTGTGTTTATATCTGAGAAATGGCGGTGATCACATCTACTTCCAAGGATTACTGGAATTACATAAAGAATATAAACCTCTCCATATAGTATCTGTTATGATAAAAACTGAGATGGTTAATAAATGGCGGCTGTTTGTTTTGTTTTTAAGACAGGGTCATATATTTTGGGGGACCCAGAACCCACTGTGTAGCCAAGAATGGTTTAAACTTCTGGTCCTTCTTCTGTCTCCCAAGGGCTGGGATTAGAGGGCTGGACCACCATGCCGGTTCCTGTGGTGCTCGGGATCGAACCCAGGAATTCAAGACAAACTAACCAAGTACTCGACTATCTAAGTCATGTCCCCAGCCCCAAATGGCAGCTTTTAAGAAAATCTGGTAATGCTGAGAAGTTTCTAGAACATTTGTGTTGGTTCATAATAGAGAAGCTACATCTTCTTGACAAAATACTGTCCTGCTAATCTATTTCCCACAACAGTTAGGGGCTCCTTTGTGTAGCTTGGTTTGAGGGGGATTATATTCATGCGTACTTCTTAGAACAGACTTCAGACAGCTCTCCTGACCCTGGGGAAGAAATCATGGAAGAGATAAGGATGTTTATTTCCTGAACAGATCCACAGCACAGATGCCGAGGGGACTATGGCTACTGGGAGGGCCCACGGCAGCAGGTGGCATGAGGTTAAAAGACAGAGAAAAGTCTATCCTGGGGGTACACACACACGGGCCAAGGTTCCCTTAGAGCCAAATGCTGTTACTGGAAGAAACAGAAGCAGATGACAGATGAAGAAGATAAAACTTCTAAAACTTCTTTAATCTATCCAATATCCAGTAGAGAAAACTGGAGTTATTTGTATTAATTAATAAATGAAGCTTGCCTGAAGTTCAGAGAGTAAAACAGCCGCACTGACCAGTCTCACAGTCCAGGCAGTGGTGGCACACACCTTTAATCCCAGTAACCACACTAGTTTGGCATAGAAACTGGGCAGTAGTGGTGCACACCTTTAATCCCAGACCTAGAGAGGAATATAAAAGGGGAGGAGACAGCTCTCAGAAACAGTCTCATTCTGAGATTCCTGGAGACAGAATCGCCATTTTAGACTGAGGTAGAGGTAAGAGCCAGTGGCTAGCTGTTTTGCTTTCCTGACCTTGAAATTGTCAGAATTGGTTGAACTCCAATTTCTGTCTCTTGGTTTTTATTAATTGAGCTACAGGGGACACCGAGGCTAAGAGAGAAGAAGGGGTTTGCTAATATCGAGGTACCAGTCCAAAAATAAAAAAAAATCACAGTTGGAACCCAGGTTTCCTTATTATCTTAGGAAAGTGGCTGGCAATGGGTGAGCCCCTTGCCACTGTGGTTCACTATGGAGACAGATTTTTCTCACCTGAGAAAACAGCAGGTGGAAAGAAGACAGGCCCTGTTTTTGACCTCATACTATGGCTATATCAAAAAATCCCTGAAGGAGCCAGAGAGATGGCCCAGGAGCTAAGAACACTTTCTGCTCCCCCAGAGGACCCAGGTTCAGTTCACAGCACCCACATGGCAGCTCACAACTGTCTGTAACTCCAGGATTTGACACCCTTACACAGACATACATACAGGCAAAATACCAATGCACATTCATAAAAAAAATCACTGAACAACAGAAGTACGCACGCCCATACGTATATGTGTGCGGGATACACCCACACACAGAGACAATCACAACTTTTCCAGCTGATCCGTGACATGAACAGAAACCAGAAAGGCTGGCTGATCAGCAAATGCCATATAGCACAAGACTTCTCAGCTGAGTGTGCCAGTACCACAGGCATTGTCCCAGAGAGATGTCGCCATGGACTGAATGAGTCAATGTTAAATGTCGGGTTTTAACATAAGATACACATGAAGAGTACCTCTGCAATATAGAAATTGAGAGGACAGACCAATGCACAGTTCAGTATCATCCATTCGAAGCTCACTGGACATAGGCTTCAGGGTAAACACAGGCTACTTCTGCACTGGGAAGGGCATGTTTCCCACTGCTGACAGTGTGATCCAGGAAAGAGCTATGTTTCCATGGTTACTCTGGCTGCCATGACTTAAAAGAGTTTAAGGTTTGACCACAGTTGTTGTTCTTAGCTTTTACTTTTGGTCCTGATTTCTGCTGAGTTTATCTTCTTATATGTGTCCTTGGTTGTAAGAGGACTAATTTCCTTTATGGGGAAAGATGGAGACATCTTATCATCATGATTATCTTAATTATGGTAAATTGTAGTATGCTAATTACAAAGCCAGAGTATAGAGACTTTAACAGTTATTAAAACCACTAGTAACATTTTTCCATAGTAATTTCTGGAACTTCTTTCTGGGCCTTAAAATGCTGACTAGTTTGAAGAGTTCCTTTTTTGTTCCCTAGAATAATTTTTAATAACCATAAGATAAAAATAATGAGAGGTGAAACAATTATTTCAGGGTCATGTTACTGGGAAATGTCACTAACCTTGCCTGTAAACTGGCTATAATCATAGATGTCGACCTCACAGGGTGGCTTGGATAGAAGATGGTATCCATGCGCATTGTCTAACTCTCTGCTATGCAGTAAATAATCTACGCATATGAATTATTACTTAAAATAATATATGCACACACACATTCCTACTCACATATAGTTATATAGAGAGGTAAATTTAATAAGGCCTGGTAGTTCAGGCTTTGTCTGCCTCATCATTCTCCCAAAGAGCCTTCTTTTATCCCAGCCTAGGACCATCCCATGCGCCACCCGAGTCTCCCCTGCGGCTGCGTAAAACATAGCTCTGTCTGTTCATGGTCAGCTATCAAATCTACACATGGACACACTGTGATGTCATGCCTGGAAGACCCTCTGGAAGGGGTCGCTGGCATTGCCAGTGCTCTGACTCTGAAGTCTAGAATCTGTCTGTTTTCAGATTCTTCATCTCTGTAAGATGGTCTTGGCACTTCCCACCACGGTCACTGAACTCAACAGAGGATGTGCTATTCTAAGGACTGATCAGGCTGTGGCTCTCAAGTTCTTCCCCCTTACTCCAGTCTGTCACATCTCTAGACTACGGGGACCTCACTTTGCCACAGGTCGAAGGAGTTCAGATCTTTGCCCACCTTCCCCATCACTATTAGTGGGGTGCTGTGGTTGCAAACCGATTATCTCCTATCAGCCTCTAGCCACACAGGGCTCCTTTGCCCTTGGGCCGTCTGGGATTGACAAGCGGGGCTTACCATACAGCATGCAACAGCAAGACAGGGGAGAGGCAGGGAATTGTCCACTGGTTGGCTTACCTATGTCTGAAATCTTTATTTCTGACAGAAGACAGGAGAGCAGGGAATAGAAGAGAGAAGGAGGTGTTAGCAGCAGGGTTAGACGCATTATTAGCAGCTGAAAACTTGACAGCAATGCTACTGTACAATGCGGTAATAAATAAAGACTTAGCAGCCATGACACGGATACATTCTGTATTGGATATTCTGTCAGTGAGATCACTTACAAACAGCTACACATAACAGAAGGGCCCCGGCTCCATTCCTCCACCCGCATCCTACTGCTGGCTTTGGGAACACCATAGGTCTGTTACAGTGTTGCTGCCTTAGCAGGGGCTCAGACCTCATAGGGGAAGTGGATTCTCTTCCCTGGACACACATACACCCAGAGATACACAGGCTGCTCCAGGTCTCTGCACTGCATGCTTTCCTATGAACGTTTTAGAACGTGGCGAGCCTACTCAAAATATGGCATGGGGCTGGAGAATGAGTTCAGTTAGGTAGGGGGTGACCCAGAGAAAAGGGGCCATCAGGAAAAGACGGGAGGAAGATGCTTGGATGACCCCATACTGAGTTTTCTTTCCTAATTTCACTTATTCCTTCTTTCCCCTCTTGCAGTCTTGTGTGATCCTCAGCAGTGGATGGAGGGAGGGAGGGAGGGAGGGAG
>PVIU01003404.1:0-18187 GCA_004026605.1 Ondatra zibethicus | reverse complement strand
TCTGCTAGGCTTGGGTGTACCATTTTAGATGTTGGACTTTGGACACATACTTTAAATCCCCTGTGCCTGCTTTTCCTTAACTGCCAAAGGATGATAATAGTTCGTACTTTTCAGGACTCCTGCACTGGTGACCAGTGGGTCTCTATCTGCCCGTCTGTACTCTTTGGAGGACATGCTTCTGTCACAAGCATGCTTTGCTCATGTGGTTCCAAACCAGGAGAGAAGTGGATTTTTTTTTTTGCCCCAAGATAGCTGTGAAAAACAAACTTCCTGCAATTTCTTTTGGAACTGAGAGTGGGACTCCCCTGTCTCTGAAGTGTGGCTTTTCTCCAACTGTAGAGCCTGGAGCAGGGCTTTATGGGATATTTGATCACACTGTGAACCCTGAGTTTGCATTTGTGTTAATTAAATAAAATCAACCTTAGTTCAGGGGGCAGAGACAGCAACTAGTTGACTGGAGTTAGCAATAGAGAATCTGGAGGAACCAGGAATACGGATAGGGAAATACATAGGAAAGAGTGGGGTGGGGCCATGGAGTTTTGCGCTTCTTTTTCGTTTGGGGTGAGTGGAGAGGTTCTTCTCCTGCTGGTTCTCTGGCCAAAAGAGGAAGGCCAGCTGGTTGCTTCTCAGCCCCTCTGATCTAGCAGGCTTTCACCCCCTACATCGGACTTACAAGTCTTTGTTGGTAAATAGAACAACAGAGACTTAGTTTAAACCTACATATTTCGGCCATTGCCAAGCTGAGGCAGCGGGACCAGAAGTCCCTTTAGGCTGCGGCCTGAGTGGCCAGTAGGGCACTGACTGTGGAGGGCCATGGGGCTGCAGATGGTAATTAAAATATTAGCAGACTCGTGTAGCTGCTAGGCCGACAGAAAGGCATCACAGGGGCTTGGGAGAAACGCAAAGTCCAGCTGCTCTCCAGCTGCATGGAGGGTCGCAGCGCTCCATCACTCCCGGTCAGGGCTGAGAGTCTGGAGGCTCTGTTGCCCCTAAGGAGCAGACAGGCCCAGCCTGCATCAGCCTCGGGCCTCACTTCACCTCAGCCCTAGTTGGACAGAGCTAACCGCTTCTGAGGAACACCAAGGAACCAGGACCAAATGTGGTGACATTTGCTTGCTGTGCGTCCTTGGTTCTTAGAAGAAGATTCTTGTAGCCCATTCTGTCAGGTAAGTGCAGAAAGAGGGTACAGTGGCTCCAAGGGGACTAACTTATGGCTGTCAGCAGCCTTCCACGCTATCTGGATGTGAAGGACAACTCACCGTGTCTTTATCTCAGAGCACGGGGAGGCAGCACCTGACGGAGCTGGGAAGTGAAAAGTCCCCATAGCCCATAGGTGTGGCTCTGTCATGGCCTCCTTCTCTGGTCCCCATAGGGAAGGCTGTTGAGCCTCATGATGGCAAGGGACACTGCCAGGGATCCCGGGGAAGGCTCCCCCTTCCATACCTCATCTCCAGGATGTTGGTGACATTTCCAGAAGGGAAGATCCTGCGGATGTAATTGAAGTCTCCCACATAGAGACTCCCGTCAGAGCCGCAGGCGAGGGCCACGGGGGCCAGGAGCTTGTTGCCGTCAGCAAGACCGTTGCAGCTGGGGCAGGAGATGCTCCTCCTACGCCCATTGCCCATGACGCTGCCGATGACCGGTGGCTGCTGGGATACGAACTGGTTCTCTCCGTTCCCTTTGTGTAGGATGCCTGGGACGAGGAAGGAGGTCAGTGTCAGTGAGGGGACAGGGACTGGACCCCTCTCCCTTGGGTTGGTCAATGTTATCGTGACTTCTGCAAAGTATAAGAGGGAGGCCTTGTCCAGGCTTGTCTTACCATAGTGAAACCCAGGGGGAGCTGAGAGGCCCCACGGTTTACCTACAGGATTCTTACCCTGGGCCTATGAGGCTATACTGTTACTATTGTCGTGATGGACGGAACAGACCAGTAATTTAGCCAAGGCCCCACAGACAAGAAGTGGGCAGGCCCAGAATCTCTCTCTCTCTCTCTCTGTGTGTGTGTGAGCATGCATGAGTACATGTATAGATGTGTGCAGGTGTATGCAGGTGCACTTGGAGGCCACAGGATAAATTCTGTCACCCTTCCTCAGGTGCTACCCTCCTAGTAATTTAGGTGCAGGGCCTCTCATGTCCCGGAACTTGCCGAGTAGACTAGGCAGGTCAGGGATCCCCAGCGAGCCCCTCTCCTCCTCTCTAGGGTTTGAATGGCAAGCATATCCTATCACGCCCAACATTTTAAAAGATAGACTTTCTGTATATGAGTGTTTTGCCTACGCGTATGTACATGTACCACATGTGTGGCCTGCTGCCCGAAGAGGCCAGAAGAGGGCATTGGATTCCCCGGAACTGAAGTTACAGGTGGCTGTGAGCCATTGTGTGGGCACTGGGAATTAAACCCTGGCCCTCTACAAAAGCATGTGCTCCTAATGGCTGAGCCATCTTTCCAGTTCCCAGCCTTCTTCTGGGGATGGAACTCAGGTCCCCGTGCTTGCAAGACCAACGCTTTCTTGACTCAATAGCTATCGCTTCAGCCCCAGAACGCAGCTCTTGACCATTCAGGTTAACACATCTCTCTCCCGCTCCATTCACATCTGTGTACCGCAGTTTCTCAGGTATGCATGCCTTCTTTTCTCTCTTTTCACCAGTCTCGTTTCAAGTGTAGAGATTATGTCTCTGTCATTTCTGTATCCCCAGGGTCTACCATAGAATCCGACACAGTGTGAATACCAATAAATGGTTATAGAAATCAATGAGGGAAACACAGACTCTGCTCACCAACATGGACCCAGGTTTTTGCCTGGTTTGCGGTTGACAGGCTGATCCTGTACCATGTAGAGCCCTCCAGGGTCTTCGCTACTCATCGTGCCCTGGGGCCTCAGTTTTCCCAACCAACCAAGGGAAAGGACTGACTTCCATGGCTCATCTTCTTCCTCATGCATCCACACTGTTTCTTTATTCTTAGCTATCCTGTATCATCAGTGTATTACCATGGCCTCCGGGTTGGACTCTGCCTGTGCCATACCTGTGTCCACGCCATGGTGTCTGACTAGGGCTGGGATCCCACAGGTCACAGGAATCTCCTTCTTCAGTGTGACCTCTAGCTTTGCCCAAACTGTGTCCTTTATTGGATGGGTTTAAATTGTACATAGTCTAGCCCATTGCTTTTCCAAGTCCAAGTTTGTGCCATTTTAGGATTTTAGAAAATCCTTTCTTGAGATCTGAAAGTGGCTTATATTTTCTTCTATCAGTTTTAAAGTACTTTCACATTTGAATGTTTAACAATATTTAAATTTATTTTGTATAGAATGTGCGGTGGGAGGGTAGCCTAATTTTTCTATATACACTGCAGCATTTTTTTCAGTATTCATTCTGAAGCCTGCCATTCAATAATATATGATGCTCTCTCTATAGAATATGAAGTTTCTATTTATACACATGGTGTATATGGCAGACCTTCCAACTATCCACTGATGGCCCACTGTGGTGGTTTGAAGAGGTGGCTCTCACAGACTCGTGTGCTGGAACACTTGACCTACATGGAGTGGCACTAAGAGGCGTGGCCTTGTGGGAGGAAGTAGGTCACTGTGTGGGGGAGGGGCTTTGGGGTCTCACATGCTCAAGCTATGCTCCAGTGTGGCACACAGTCTTCTTCTGCTGCCTGCAGATCAAGATGTAGCTCAACTTTCAACTCTTTCTCTAGCACCACGTCTACCTGCACGCTACCATGCTGATAATGGACAAACTTCTGAACCTGTAAGCCTGCCCCAGTTAAAAGTTTTCCTTTGTAAGAGTTGCCGTGATCATGGTATCTCTGCACAGCAATAAAACCTTAACGAAGACACCCATCCACCCTACCTTTCTTCTGTCACTAATGTAACTTCTGACATTTAACTGGGTACCTGTCTGCCTGGAGCAGCCATGACGCCAGTCCTGGGGCAGCCTCATCTGTGACTTGAGTCTTGACCAGTGGCACATGGGTGTGTATGCTGTGGACATCGGCTGGACGGCATCCCTACAATGGAAGGGCCTGGCTCCTGGTCTTTTTCCTCCTCCTTGCTGATGGGAGGGTGGATGTTTGGGCTAGAGCTGAAGTAGTCACCTTGGACTGTGACCTTGGGGTAAAGGCCAGTGTGAACAAGGGGGGCTGAGGGGCCCAGGATAATTGGCCTCTGGGGGCTTGCTGGTGAATGAGAAGCCAAGTTTAGCTTGGTTGCAGTTCTGTGACTGGGATTTTGGATGTGGAGAGCCACACCTAGTTTTTGGCTTGTCTTATCTTTATACACACATAATGTTCTTTAACCCATCGGCTTCTCCATTGCCTTCTCTTTCCCCAGTAGCCTTGATCCTCACTTTGTTCCTAAACAGATACCCGTCTTTTTACATTTTGTAAGAGAGAAAAAAAAACTAGCTTTGTCACATGGGAAAAACAAATTTTGAATCTAGTTTATTTTACTTAACACTATTATCTTCGGTCCTATCCATTTCCCTGTAAATAATATAATCTTATTATTTTTTATGGCTAAGTAAGACTCCATTATCTAAGATACATTTTCTTTAGCTATTCATCTATTGAGGGACTGGTTCCATAATGTGGCTATTGTGAACAGTATGGCAGTAACCGTGATACTTAGGGATCTCGATGGTGGGGTGAATTACATTCTTTGGGTATCTACCCGTTTGGTTGTTCTGATTTTAGCTGTTTGAGGGCCTTCCATACCGATTTCTATAGTGGTAATAATCACTTAGATTCCTGCCTGTAGTGTATAGAGGTTCCCTTTCCTGTGTCCTCTCTACTACTGTTATTTTCTTTTCTCCATTTTATTTAAAGTATTTAAAATGTAAGTATGTACTGGATGTTGAGTCTATTCCCCCTCCTACTATGCACCCCGCCCTTGCCTGCCAGGTTGATCTTCTTTATGCTGGCCACTCTGGCTGGGGTGAGATGGACTTTGACTGTGTTTGGATTTTCATGTGCTGATGGCCACGGATGTTAACAGTTCTTTCTCATATCTGCTGGCCGTTTGAGCTTCTCCTCTGAAACCGTTCTGTTTACCTGTTTCTCTACCAGCACACAACACGGCTCCGGATTTTCATTTTCTAACTTCACTGTGTGTCAAGCCCCTTCTCTTTGCTCTTATTTTAAAGACTCAGAGGGCTGTGAGCGTCTTTTATTCTACATTCTGATTTAGCTTTTCAAGTTCTCCCTCTTAAACCTGCCATGGGATTGACAAGCATTCCCTCTACTTTTAGAAGAGGCAGGAGATAGGCAATGTAGTTACCATGGCTCCTGTCCCCATGCAGGGCATGGTCAGACTGAGTTCCCTCAAGGACACAAGTGATTGACATCTTCTGTGGATCAAGCCTCAAGTTCTAATTTTCTGACCCTGGGTTCCAGCTGCTTGTGCCTGAGCTTGGGAAGTTCTTCCTTTGTTCTCACTCTTGGCTCACATTACAATGGACCTTCTCTGCAAGTCCTTTTCCTCTGAACTCAGTGCCTTGACTCCTGCCCTGCCCTCTTGGAGGATCTACTCCATGATACCCCAGGCTAGTCCTAGATCTCCTGGGATGCTGCTCAGGGCTCCTCCCTCCGTTGACGCTTTGATGGCAATGGAGTGCTTCTCCCAAGCCTCGCTGGCATTTGCTGACAGCCTTCTGCATGATCACCTTGGCACCCATGTTATTCATTGTATGCATTTTTTTTAGGCTCCATAAGCTAGCGGAGAAGGTGCCACCTCAGCTCAAGGACTCCCATGGTTCCACTCACCGCTCTGGATGTTCAGGGCATGGTGCTTATCCAGGCTCCAGCCCCCCAGCTTGGAGGCATCGATTTCATAGCCCTGCAACACTGCCGTTCTTTTCTCCCACAGGATCAGATCTGGGCAGGATTCATATTCATAACCCACAGAAACTGCAGGGACACGAGAGCAAAGGACATGAGTGAGCAGAGCCTCAGGCCGACAGGCAGGGCCGCTGATTGTCTTTCATGGAAGAGGAAAGAGAAGGATCATGCTTTGACTTGAGCACCAGAACCATGTGGAATTACCGACACAGTGATGCTGGCCCCTTAAAAACTAATTTTTAAAGAAGAACAATTGCACATTATTAAGAAGAGTTAAATGTGCCACACGCCTTCAAAGGACCTAAATGAATTGATTCTGGGGAAATAATCCTTTAACATATTTTGTATATGCTGTGGTGCTGTTCATATGTGTGTGAGTATGTATGCATGTGTAGGTGTGTATACACATGTGTGGAGACCACTTGGTTTTTACATGCATTTTGAGGATCCAAACTCTAGTTACCATGCTTGTGTGCCAAGTGTTTTTACTGTGGGCACCATCTTCTCAGCCCGGAAGTCATCTTTAATAAGAAAGTATCCCATTAACTCATCAGTGTGGTCTTATTTGTGGCAGCAGATAATTGGAGGTGATAGTGTTTCATCAGGTGAGAATCTAATCACGTCCAACCAGGGATATCACTCAGCCCCTGGACATCATGGTCCATGAAGACTGGCAGATGTCAGAGAAAATACTTAAAGGGCAGTGCTCAGTGGACTGTTTTCGGTCATCTGTGATTTAAAAAATTACTAGTTCCCTAAGCTTGGCTTCCATGGAAGCCCAGGCAGTGGCCGTGGGAGAGCAATAGCGGAGACGGGGAAACCATCTCTTCTGTGTAGCTCCTCTGAGAGGGCGCTATTTTCCAGCTGGCAACATCTAAACGTGTGGCTGAGATAAGAATGGACAGCTGGTCAGCCTCTGAAGGTTGTTCACAGCTGCCTTGGGAGATGGCTCCCCACCTACAGCAACAGGGGAGTGGGCTAGAAGATGTCCCCAAGCCTCTGGCCATGATGGTCTCAGCAAATGAGTCCCCAGACTGGAATGAATCTATGGCATGGACCTTTTGAAACTGCCCAGTGGGCTCTAAATCTACTCATTTTAGTGGAGGAGGCTACAGGGCCTTGTTTTTATTTTTGTAGATGATAGAAGAGAGAAAAGGGCCGGTGAACAGTGAGGTACGGGCATTTCTGCTCCTGGCGAGCCCTGGCATGCAGGATAGAGATGCAAATCTTAGCGCAGAGCTGGATGAATCTAACTTTCTTCCATCTATCTTTGCATCTTTGGGATGTCACCTTAGCATCCCCGAAAGGACATGGCTGTGAGGATTTGTTGTGACACTAACGTGTGTGGCAGCACAACCATGGAGCAAGAGTTCCAGAGGCCCTCTTGTTTTCTTCCTGCCTCCCACCACTTCCTGTCACTCCTTCTCCCCTCCCTCCCTCCTTCCCTTTCTCAGCACAACTTCCAGGTCCCTAACCGCTCTTGCCATCTGAAGACAACTGAAAGAGAATCGGGATCAAGGTGGAGGAATTTGCTGGGCTACTGCTCCTCAGTCATCTTGTTGGGCATTGTGACTACTGACTGCCCATCGCTGAAGTTCCGGGGAGCCTGCCCTAACCCAGAAGTAGGAAGGGCGCTCATCCTGCCAAGCGCAAGATCCTGGTGAGAGGCAGCCAACTTTGGTTTCCTCCCTGAAGACAGTAGTGAAAACAGACCAGAGGCAACCTCTCTGCTGGGAGACAGAATCATGAGGCCAGCTGGGCATGGTGTTGCACACCTACGATCCTAGCACCAGGCCAGGCCGAACCAGGAAGCTGCTGAGTGCAAGGCCGGTCTGTGCGACACAGGAAATCTGAAGTCACTCAGGGTTATGGAGGGACGCCCTGTCTCAACCAGTCAAAACAACCACGAGGCCGAAAACCAAGTTTTGGCTTTAGCTCTTATATCCGAAAACACGGCATCAGCCCAAGCTTAGCAACTCTATTTTCATTTTAGATTTCAGCACAGTGGCTGCAGGGTGGCCAGATAACGTGTGTGTTCTACTTTTCTGGCACACGGTGTACTTTAGCCAGTCACACACCACAAGAGTGTTTCCTGAGGACCATTCTGGTTCTGTAACTATGCTTCACGCTTGGGTTTTGCACACCCAGGTCTTCCAATGCATCCGTCTAGGTTATAGATGGCCACTGTGGTATTACAGCCCCATTAGGCCTTAGGTGGTTTTGACCTGAAAAGAGGGAGGACGGAAGAAAGGAACATCCACAAAGGAAGCTGCTTCTCTGGTTCTGCTCTGTCTCTGCCAACGTGTGGAGCCTGTGTGCGGATACTTAGGGGAGGCTTACCGAAGGCTTCTGACAGCCCGAACACCTTCTGGTTGTAGACATCTGTCTTGTCCCAGATGAAGTAATAGGACAGGTCCGGGGCTGCAGCAAACCACTTCCGAAAGAGGCGCCCCTCAACGGCCACCATGAGGTGGACCTTCATAAGGTTGAAGGGGATGGTGGGGTGCGTGAGGCTGATCCTCAGGACAGACTTGTAGCCAGGCGTGCGGCTGCTCAGATAGCTCAGCCTCATCTTGCAGCCGGCAATGGTGATTTCCTCTTGCAGGGCCTATGGCACAGACAGAGCACAGCAGGGATGTCACTGGAGGTCATGGGCAGGGAAGTGACATCAAAGACCTTGTGGACTTTGGGTGTTCAGGGGGCACAGGAGGTAGTGGAAGGGAAGGAGGGGAGGAGGGGAGGAGGGGAGGGAAGAAGATAAGGAGGGGGGGAGGGAATGAGGAAGGAGGAAGAGCTCTCCAGGGTCAGTTCCTACACCGTGCACCTGCATTAACAAACTTGCCTCCATGAGCCTTCGGCCCCTCCCCCGTGTAACATGGATGAAGACATTTTATCACGGCCCTGGGAATGTACATGGGTTACTCAGCAATGCACACCCGCAACTCATTAGCTATGTCAGTCAGGAAAACACACGTATCTGGGAATCTGCACTCCCTTACTGGGTCACCACTGGTGCCTGGCCCATCACTGCCATCAGGCAGGACAGTGGTACAGCTGGTACCTACGGTACAGAGAGCAGGGGTGCCATGAAGACACTGACCAAAACGGCTGCCTGAGCCTGGTAGACGGTTTCTGTCGAAAGCGTTCTGTAAGCGAGATATAGTTTCAATGTGTCCTTTCCAGGAAGGTCAACAGAGAGCATGTAGGGCTGAGCAAACACATCAGGCAGCACTTGAGAGCCTGGTCCAATGTCCCAGTGCGTATCCAGAGGGCTCAGGTTGCCCACATGGAGTCCCAGTGCACACTGGCTCCCAGCTCCAGTGCCTTCCAGATGAGCAGAGGGGGGAGGCAGCAGGCTCAGACTGAAGGTGGACACAGTCGGCGATTCCAGACGATCGCCCACAAGGCAGACACGGGACTGTCGTCAGCTTGATGTTCTCGGCTCTTTCTCAAAAAGGGAACATTAAATCAACTGAGCCTAACATGTCCAATCGAGGGACGATGGTTATATTTATTCTGTGTTTACAGATAAACTGAGCCTTTTTCGTTCTGTTTATTCCATAGAAGGGTGGAGACATTTTGTCTACGCTCCTCTCTTGAATACAGGAAATGCTATAGATTGGGATGAATCCACTGCTGTCTTCCCAGGCCACAGTTCATAGTTCCAGGCGAAGTAGGCTACACACCCGGGTGAGCCACGGGTGGCACTCGAGTGCTGGCCTGATGCTCTCATAAATATTTCCCTTTGTTAATGTGCCCACCACAGTTTCCACATCCCAGCACTTGCGGGGATTAACCGGCAATGGGGCTGGGAAAACAAAGAGTTTGTTTTTATGTGTTTTGCGGGACTGGCAATAAGCAAGGGTTGTGTGCCCCAGCCGAACCTGTAGGCACCCAGCTCAGGGAGCACTGTGAGGAGGGGATGACCTTGAACCTCATTTGTTCCACAGTCCCCGCTCCTGGGAAAAGATGTCTGGCTGGAACTGAGCCGGGGTTGAGTAACAAATTACTTCTCTCCAGCAAGTCCTGTCTCTGCTGACAAGCATTTCATACAAAAGGTCAGCCTGGCCATTGAGACGGGAGACGGGAGCTGCATCTCTGAGGAGGAGTGAGCTTTCTGCCCAGACTACAGTAAGGATTCAGAAATGGTTGTTTCCTTGCTGGGGCCCCGCACTGGAGGCTGTTCAACAGGGCACATTCAGTGAGATGGGTTTGCTTACCCAGATGTGCAACACACACACACACACACACACACACACACACACACACACACACACACACACACGTATAAATGCTCTGTTGCACCAGCGCCAGGGCGATCCGTCAACATGCACTTTGCTGAGGGTCTCATTAGACAGGCAGGTGACCTGGGCCTCTCTGGCTTCCGCGTAGCCATTTCTCCTCTTCCTTGAACTTTCTTTTCTGCCTGAAGACATAAGACCGGGGGCGGCGGAGGAGAGTCAACCCAGCACAGTTTTGCTTGGCAAAGAATTGATCTTCGTTTCCATCAGATTAAAATACATTTTTCTCAATTACGTCCCTTTAATGATAATTAAGTAAAACATTTGCGTGTGTATATCTGATCCAAGGCAATCCTTAATTGGCATGGAGGCAGCATCTGTTAAATAATCTTACTAATAATAATAGCTAAAATTTATAGAGCACTTAGATGTCAGACGTTGTGCTAAGTAACTCATGTTCCATTTTGCTTATTTACTCTTTATTAAAATGCTTACCAGTTGGGATCCCATGGCTTATTCCTATGCGTAGAAACTGTTATTATACTTTTAGCAGAAATACCAAGAGAAGTGAAATTCTGAAAGCTGAGGATGAGTAAGGTAGGGTGACCAGGATGGCAGAGTAGAAAGAACCAAGGCTTAGCGTGCCAGGCAGATCGTAGGCAAGCACCCATCTTTAGCATGTAAAATGGCCCTCATAATTTGATGCCACGTCCACTATGGGGTTTGGCCTTTGGGGTCTCGCCCAGGCCTGGAGGGGGATTTTCTTGGTTTCCATTGTCTCTGGGATTGTCCTCTGTCCCCAAATAAAATAAAAGAATGGCCTGACATCAGCTAGAAGCCCGAGTACCTGGATTTCTGGGACAATGGGGCCTTTCTCAGCACAGGAGCTTGCGAAGGAAGTCAGGGGGGATGGAGACACCACGGGGTTGGGGCGGGCGAAGTTGCTCAGGTCACAGCTGGGAATCTCATTCTCCTCATGTCTCATGATGATGGTTTCCATGACAAAGAAGCGGTCCCAGGGCAGCCAGAGGGTATGCTCTTGCGTGATGAAGGGTGCCCGTTCGAATCTCAGGATGATGGAGATGCCGCCGTTCGTGACCAGGTCAAAGCTGCAGGTAGAGCACAGCAGCAGTGGGAAGGGGAAGAAGAGAAGGGTGAGATTGTGAAGGGTGAGAAGATCACAGGAAGGGACTGAGTCCTTGGTCAAGGGCCACTTGAGCATTCAGAGACTGGACTGCAGCCACAAATAGTGACAGTGACTCTGAAAACTGCTAGCCGTTGCTGTAAAATGATTGGCAGGGGGTGGGGGTTAGTTATAGACACAAAGGAGCTGCTTAGCAGGACCCAAGGCATCTGGGGAGCCCCTGCGACAGAGCTCCTGGTGCTGCCGCCAGAGCCCACTAAGGAGCCAGCAGAATGAGATTCAACAGGCGCTACCTGGGCACTGGGAGACCTGAATCCAGTCCTTACTGCCATGGACTACGGTGTGGCCGTGAGTTACGGTGTGGCTGTGAGCTACGGTGTGGCCGTGAGCTACGGTGTGGCCGTGAGTTATGGTATGGTTGTGAGTTACGGTGTGGCCGTGAGTAAATCTGCCAGCCTCTTGGAGCTTCAGTTTTCCCATCTATAAAAACCCAAAGTTTCGTGTGGATTATTTTTCTGTGTGCATGTGAGCACATGTGTGCATGCATGTGTGCACATGTACAGTCTGTATGAATATGTATGGAGATCACAGGTTGATATGAGTGTTTTCTTCAATTGCTTCTGTACATGATTGTTGTTGTTATTGTTATTTGAGACAGCTCGCTCTCTCTTTTAAAATTAATTTTTTTTTAAACAGGTTCTGACTATGGTCCTGGCTGTCCTGGAGCTCACTATTAAACTAGGCTGGCTTTGAACTCAGAGATTCTCCTGCTTTTGCCTCCCAAGTGCTGGGATTAAAGGCGTGTGCCACTATGCCTGGGCACTGAGACAAGTCTCTTACTGAACCCAGAGCTTATAGTTTTGTCTGGACGAGCTGATCAGCGAGTCCCTGGGATCCCTCCGTCTTTACCTCTCAGTTATCCTGTGGGTGGTGGAGATCTGAATTCAGGTTCTCACGTTTGCACAGACCTTCTGTACTGCGCCCTTGTCCATCTCTCCTAAGCAGCTGAGCAGGTTGAGACTGCGCAATGAGAACCGCCGTATCTTACAAGTGAAAGGGGACACGGAAGCCGCAGTGCCTGGCTGCGATGACATCACTGTGACCGTGTGTCCACAGCTGGTAGGTCACGGCTCTATGCTCTCCTGCCCTTCACTGCCCCAGACAGCTTCACACTGGGCCTCTTGTTTCAGGTCTGTGTATGAGCCATAGGCAAAATCCTCCTTACTTTATCTTAACACCCAAATATATGACCCCCCTGAAATTTATGAGCAGTTGTAGGGTGCTGGTGCCCCATTCCCTACCACCTGCAGAGAAACCTTGCCAGGCACCTGCCCTTAGAAACTGTGATGATGTGCGCCTTTTGGTTTTGAAAGTCCGAAGAGTGTGAGTGCCCATTTGCATACCTTGATGTTTCTGCCAGCTGCCAGCCCTCTAGGGAGGTCAGCCTCTGTTCTACAGATGCATGCTCAGAGGCTGGGTGGGTTCAGGCTGTGCACGCAGGGACTAGAGATCAAGGCGAGGCACAGACCCTGCAGGATGGTTCTGCTTAGCCAGGGACAGTGGTGTTTGGTGTGCCAGAGTCCAGCCTGGAGTTCTGTTCTTTTTCTGAAAAGCTAGTTTGAAGTCATGGAATAACTGAGTCCCTGGGAGGGAACTTAGCGCTCGCGGTCCCAAGTCTCTCCCAATGTGATCACTAGGCCTTTAGTTTCTGTCACACGTCTGGGCCTCCCTCAGTCTAGTTCCTATTTATTGTTTTATCTGCTGTGGTGACCTGAGACCTGTGGTTCTGTTCAACTCAGTTCTTTTGCTCCAGTCTCAAAAGATGTGAGCTTCATGTGAGGGCTGCCATATGCAAATGTACTAGGGTACACTTGCAAAGCCCGGCGTCACCTTCTCTACAAGGCCTTGCTCAAGCGGAATTCCAGCTCCCTCCTAGGGCTCTGCTGCGCCATGGAGACTCCTGAGAGCCTACTGCAATAGCTCCAGTGCCTGCATCATTGATTTCTCTGTCTTTCTAGGGACAGGTCTAGCCCTTAGGTTACGGAATGCATACATGAGAGATACTGTCACTGCTTCTAAACTGACTGTCAAGTGCTGTGGGTCCCTTCTTACTTCGGCTACTGGCTCTTGTCAACTCTGTGATGGCCTCTGTAGTTGGTTTGAGACCCCTCAATGCAGGCTGTCACCGTGACCTTGACGAACACTGCTTTGTATAGCCATGACTGCTGCTCCAACTTGCTCCCCCCTCCTTCTTACATTTAACCATGCTGTCCCAGAGACATCTGCTTATGGGAGATGACACCCCCAGTTTTGGGTCCTCAGACTTCAAATAGAGACTCTGCGGGAACTTTCCACACGCTTGGCTGCTCATGGCCCTTTCTGTGCTTAACCTTTAGAAGAATTAGACGCCACCATCCATCAGTAAATGACGATGGAGAGACACCAGGGTGGGCATTTACAGTTGTTCTAGAGTCCAGGCTGTGGTTCTCCAGGAGAGTACCCACAGTTTGGGAGAAACACTCACAGGCTGACATTCTTGTCACAGAACTTTGCCAGAATGTTTTTAAATTTGAAACAGAAATTTGGCCAGACTTACAAACTATTCAAGAGAGGCAGCCTGGAGGGAGGGAGGGCAAACATGAAAAGACTTATCTTCAAGGCTGTGGGCAGGCCAGGGCAGCTGACTAGGAGATGAGTGCAACGGGCTGAGGCCAGGCCTGCTCACCTGGTAGGGAAACCCTGCTGAAGATGTGAATGTTGACCTGGCCCCAGAGGGAAGGCCTGATTCTCATATGGAGCCCGTCTCTCACTGGTCCAGGCAGCACGGCTTATATTACAGGTGGGTTATACTAGCCTCCAGGCCTCAGTTTCCCTATCTGTAAAATTAGGCTGACCATCATAATCACTTGCCAGGGTTACTAATCAGCTAGACGGGTGACGGGTGGACAAGCCCAGGGTCCCTTGTATTCCCTGGGCCTCCCTCAGCACAGCCCCGTGTTTCAAGTCAACGAGCCTGACCTGCTCTCCTTGTTAGGAGCTCTCTTAGTTTTAGTTCATGACTTATAGTTTCCATCTTTTAAATGATCTTTTTGAGTAATTTCTCTGTTACTGTTTTCTGTGTATGAGTTACTGTTAAAATCTGAAGTTGTACACATGTGTGCATGCATGCATGCGTGTGTGCGCGTGTGTATATGTGTGCGCATGACTATGTGCGTGCATTTGTGAGTGTGCATGTACATATGTGTGCATGTGCATTTGTGTGCATGCATGCCTCTGTGTGTGTGTGTGTGTGTGTGTGCATGTGAAGGGGGTGGGGAACTGGTGAGAGCGTCTTGGTGCTGCCTGGAAATCGAAGATTACACAGGCGACTCAGACACAGCGCAGGCCTTCAGTGCATTCCCATCCATTCTCTCCCCTGACCATCTTTAGCCTCATGGCTTCTCCTGTCTATCAGGGGGAAGAGAAACTGAGTCACAGAAGAGAGGAGCGGAGTGGGCCAGATGTTCCCTGCTCACATACAAGAGAGAGTTTCAGACACTATGCGAACAAGTGGTAGCTTTTCCATACTTTATGGTGTCCATGTTGGATAGAGCATGCTAGCCCTATGATGCATCAGCAAGGACTGATTTGAAATACCACGTTCTGGCTGTGTCACCTCGTGGGAGGCTGATGCAGGAGAACCTCCCTCTGGGCACTTAATGCCCTCATGAAGCAGTACATATAATCAGCATAGCACAAACAGGGGAATCATAGCCCAGAGGGCCAAAGAATGGGTGATTGCTAAGGTCACCGCATGTAGGATTACTATGACATGTTTCGTGGATCTAGTCTAAGCAAGCCCAGAGGTGCCACCTGACTGACAGTTGGCTCTTTTATGTGGTAAGTTTCATGGCAAAAAGAGCAGTCTGGAAAAGCTCCATTTTTGATGACTGTTCCCCTGTGGGTGGGAGCATTCTAAGAATATCCATGGCCGAGGATACCCACAGCTGCCATTTCTGTGCTATCCAAAACCCGAAGACAGACGGAGTGAACAGGGGACTCCCTCCTGTCCTGGTGGGTGACTGCTGAGGGCCTTCCGAGCAGAAACTGTGCAGCGGTGGGAGTAGTGGCCTGGCCTGGTCAGTGTGCTCCCTGGGGGCTGGCCCAGGACTTTTCCAGCGGGGCCCTTCCCTCTGCCATGGAGGAGGGGAGGCTCCCCACACCAAGCTTGCCAAGCTGGCCAAGAGGCAGAAACAGATGAGTCCTGCTTCATTATCACCTCGGCTGGGACATGCTCACATCTGATATTGGATTAAAGAGGCGCTAAAATCAATCAGGCTGGAGCATAATTTCCAAGGCAGAGTGAAGAAGCAACCTTATGGGCTCACGCTCAGCCAGATGGACTGACACCACCTGGTTTCATTAAAAATAGAGGACTTATCACCACTGACGGGCTAAATATTCCACTCGCCTTCTTTTCTTCTAAAATATTTGTACTATTATCTCCTTGTTACTCAGTAGTTCATCATAATTTGTAGTCTTAACATCCACTATTGATGGACTTTCTATGTGTCATGCTGGTGAATCCTAGTGTGTGGCAGGAAGTCGTGATTTTTTTAAACACATACTAGGTGATTCCTCATCCATTGTACTATCTGAGCCGTTCCTCTGATTCTCACAACCAGCTTATGAGGTCGAGAATGTTAGAATCAGGCTACAGATGAAGAAGCCGAGGGTTGGGCAGAAGTATTTGTCCAGGCAGACGACAGTCACTGAGGGAGATCCAGGCCACCAAGGAAACCCTAGCTTTACTTCGTACTGTTGATGAAGTAAACCACCAAAGCTGTTTGCTGTCACCGAAGTGGCTTCTGTTGAAGTTAACTTCCGGGCTGTTGAAAGGAAGAATGTCACAGTCTTCCTACAAGGGCGACTGAGAAGAATATGGATGAGCTGCCCTGTGCTTACGTGAGAGCCCCGTGAGAAGAAAGTGCTTAGCTCACAGCTGAAGGGACAGAGGCCAGAGTTAGACACAGGTCCCAACAAGACCATAGGTTGTAGAACTGGGTGTGAGATGGTAGGATGTCTGACCCTCTGTCCACATAACCAATCCAGAGGCAGCCATGTTGGGAGACCACAGGCCCCAACTCCCTGACCCACAACAGGTCTCCTACCTGCCATCTTGCCTGCTGATTGTGTACCCAAAGAGAGGGTTATTGATGAAACTGATGTTCACACCAACCAGCGGGGTCCCATCTGATGTCATCACTTGTCCACGGATAACACATGCATGCCTGTGGGAGGAGAAGGGGGAACAGCATAAAGTACCTTTCATGGTCAGCAGGGAAACCCCTGAAGTTATGGCCAAAAGGCTGGTCATTAGACACACCTTACATCCAGGAGCCCCAGGTGTTCACTTCCAATAATAATCTGTCACCTCTCAAGGGATCAAAGTATCCTTGAGAGAATCACTCTGGGGAAATGTTTTAAAATATCATACTTCAATGTTATTTTTCTAAAGCCATGATTAATGTGAGGAGAGAAAGCTGATCCCAGGGAACAACACGGTATAGTTATGACGGGACTACAGAGTCGGGTGCCCTAGGTTCAAATCCCAGCTCTGCTACTTCCTAGATCTCTGAACTTGGGCAAGCATGTGACAGTTCTTTGAGCCTCATTTTTGTTTGTTTTGTCTGGTTTTCATCTTGGAACAGAGAAAGCGACCCTGCCTATCATCGCGTTACCGGAAGTGAGGATACAAGAAAGAGATCAGGATGGAGGGGTGTGCTTCCTTCCACCTGGCATTTGAAAGAGAAGGACAAATGACGATTATCTCCTTGGGAGCCTGTCCCCACTCCCAGCCCCACTTGTCCCCTGTACTCCCACTTGTCCCCTGTACTCTAGACAAGAAACCATGTACAAGGAAACTCCTGCATTGGCCAGGAGAATGCTGTGCAGTGCCTGTGTGTACGATGTTCTCCCAGCTGCCTAAAATGTCATTTCTGTATGCACCCCCCAACATTCTCATCCTGTTTCTGTATCATCCCCCAACTTTCTCATCCCATTTCTGCAGGCACCCCCAACTTTCTCATCTCATTTCTGCAGGCACCCCCCAACATTCTCATCCCTCAACACCCACTTCAAAGGACATCTCTTATCTCTAAAGCCTTTCTTGATGTTCTTGCTCAGAACTCAAATCTCACTCCCTCGAACACTCAGACGGACACCTCAGTGCCTTGCCTAACTGCACGTCACTCTCCTCTTAACCTGGATCTCAGGCTGCTTGAGGGCACTGCAAGGCTTTCTCTACAGTGCAGTGCCTGGACCATAACCAGCAAGTACTCGGTCACAGTAAAAAAAAAAAAAAAACCAAACCAAACCAACAATAACAACAATGGAGGATTGAGCAAATAAAAAGGATGATTTGCCATTGTCTAGACTGATGGTTTGCACAGATTTTGGAAATAGGATCATTTTATAGATGACATTTTCTAAGGATCTCAAAGTAAGAAACAAACCAAAAGAAGACCTGCCCTAGATGCAATGGTGACAGAATCCCTCCTCCCTGTGGGTGGTTCCGAAGGACACTTGGTGAGGCCTCTGAGAACCATCTGGAAAGTTGTCACGGTCCTTTCATTTTTATAAGGATGGACTACCTTATTATTTGCCTAAGGTCATTAGGAAGGTAGTAGCAGAAGGAGGCTGGACTCTGGTCCTTAAATTTCTAGGCCTAGATCCATTGGTGTGTTTTCTGTGAGCAATGGGTGGGAATGAAGGTGTGAGTTAATTCACTCCTCAGTGAATGCTCTGAGAGATCAAGGTACTATGCACACGGCCATTGATGACACACTGTGCACACGGCCACTGATGACACACTGTGCACACGGCCATTGATGACACACTGTGCACACGGCCACTGATGACACACTGTGCACACGGCCACTGATGACACACTGTGCACACGGCCACTGATGACACACTGTG